>SNQJ01S0016396.1:0-56244 GCA_010110895.2 Picea sitchensis | reverse complement strand
ATTAACACAATTCACCTTGTTTGTCCATGATCATCCTGTTGCTTTCGCACTTTTGTTGTTTCCACACTTTTGTTGCTTCTGCACTTCTACTGCTTTCGTACTTTTGTTGCTTCCACACTTCTGCCATTGTCACCAACTTCCCTTGGACTAATCTCTTTGTTTTTCCATAACAACATCTTTGTTCTTCCTTCTTATCATTCAAACAACTTCCCTTTACAAAGAAGAGTAAGGATTGATTTTACATTACAAAAAGTTACTAAGCAAGATTTCAACTCGTCAACAAGAGATGCTATCATCTTCCTGTTTTTAAGTTTTTCACATGTTGGAGTCTTTATCTGCATCTTTGACATTCCTTGTATTTGATTCACCTGCAATTTGTTAGAGTAGTTAATTCTAACATAACCATTACATTCATATTGAGTTAGCTATGCTCAATGTAAATGATACTAATTCCAAAACATTTACTGACACTTCTTTGAAGGTTCAACACTTCATCTAGATTACTCAATCCTAACACTACATCACATATTAAGTTGAGTAGACTGAATATGTTACTCTTACTCTTTGCAAACTCCAAAGAAATTTAAAAATACGTTTAATTTAACCATGGCCAAATATTTTCACCACCTTCACATCTATGATTGCTCACTTTGGGTCAAGTGATCAGTTTGACTCATATGTCCAATCATAAAGATACACTATAGATCACTCCACCAATGAATCCATATATTTGAACTCTCTTCCTGTCACTTTGTTTTGAGGTTAGCCTCCACATAACTATTTATGAGTAGATTCTTACATGATGCCATTGCATCGCTTCATGTCAAATCATTCTCAATGTACTGTTCCAGCCCAGAGATTATAGAGCTGCTGAATTTTTTGGCATTGAATCTCGCATCGATGCTAGAATCATTCAATGGCTTCATCTCAGGTTTGCTGATACCCATTGCAACAAAGATGCATATAGGAATAGATGGGATCGACTTCTGACTGTATCTTGCTTCAATTCCTCCTATTAGATACCCCTAACTACGCTTGTATTTCTACTAGTGAGTCTGAATGAACCATCGTGGAAAAACCGACTCTGAATCATAATCCAAATCGCCCCCCATTGCCAGCATTTTTCCCTTGACAGACCTCCATCTTTGCGACGAGATCCCTACTCATTGTTGATGACATCCCAGAGACCATCACTCGCAATGATGAGGAACTCTTCCTCTTCACTCAATTCCACTTTCTGCACCTTAGGTTCTGTGCTTAGAGGAATCAACACGCACGCCTCCTCGAATACCCTGGAAAACCCGGTGCGCTTCAATGGCTCCACGGTCCTCTTCTGCCAGGTCCCTTTGCAGTTGGTCGCCAGTGCTGAATCTTCTTTCACCCCGAACTATGCTTGGGATCTATCAAACTAGGCACCCTCCAAACCAACGAGCATGTACATATGGACAAACACAAACACGTACAGATGGAAAAACACAAACATATTAAACACTTTACTGCAAACACATAGAAACAATCACTTAATCTATCTACTCTACTTATGCTAATCTACTCCTACATCATATTAACATTCAGAGGCTTTCATTTCCCTTCCATTTCTCTAAGCACTCCTGTGAGAGAGTTAGGCCTAGTCCAGCTCTGATACCATATTGGGAAATGGGAGAAGGAGTATTAATTAAAAAATAGGGTACATATTAATACAATAATCATAGTCTCAAGATAGACAAACTATCTTGATCCACACTTGAGGAAATATCTCAACCTCACACCAAACTAGGAAGCTAACTAGTTGGAGAGAATCTCTCAAATCAACTAGGCCTCAACAGCCTCCTAAAAGCTAGGAACAAACTCCTTCTCTTAGAGACTATAATCTACCTAATAATGACCAATAAACTCAATAATAATCACAATATGATCACACCAAAGACAAGTGGGAGTTACATATCCCAACACTCCCCCTTAACGACTACTTGTTTTTACAATCATTAGGTGAGATCTTCATCATCACCAAGTCCTTTGAAATGAAACACCTCTTGATCAACAAAGTCTATGTCTAATCCTACCTAGAACTTTCTTTTTGTACCTCGATCATGCATCACCAAATTTCCAAAGTCCACATAAAGAGACAACCATCCACCTGAATGCATGGGTCATTAGCTGCTGCAACCGTCGGTTTAGTAGGATGCCCTTCAGATACATGGTTCATTCAACTTCTTGATGAACTCCCCTTGAATGTAAAACTCATGGTTTTCTAGGCACCTCCCAGATTTCACAACCAACATGGTCCACTCATAGAGCATGTATCCGACCTGTGACATGGCTCACTCAAGGTGTTATAGAATTCTATAATATAGGTTCTGCATTACAAAACATTAGGGATACATGAAAAAGGGGTATGCATGCCTAGTCAAGTCTTACAACGATATTCCCTTTACATGTTACATAGATGCAAGTACATAAATTACAAACTCCATCCATGGAGATACCAAGTACATAATCAAACATTTCTAGGACCAATACATCATAATAAAAATTACATCATATACTTGCTACAACAATGTGTGACACATATTAACATCCTGTCATGAGTCCATTTTATTTAACAAAATTCGCACAATTCACACAATTCACCTTGTTTGTCCACGATCATCGTGTTGCTTCTGCTACTTTCGCACTTCTGTTGCTTCCACACTTATGTTATTGTCACCAGTTTCCCAAGAGGAAAATGAGCAATGACTATGAGATATTAGCTGAATTCCTATGGATAATATCGGTGACCAACAATTTGCAACAATGTTGGGGATTGTTGCTCAACATGAGCTCTCTCCTCAAAATCCATGCGACTCATTATTGATGACATCCCAGAGACCATCACTGGAAATGATGAGGAACTCTTCCTCTTCACTTAATTCCACTTCCTGCACCTTAGGTTTCGTGCTTAGAGGAATCAACATGCACACCTCCTCGAATACTATGGAAACCTCGGTGTGCTTCAATGGCTCCGTGGTCCTCTTCCTCCAGGTCCCTTTGCAATTGGTCGCCAATGTTGAATCTTATTTCGCCTTGAACTATGCTTGGGATCTATCAAACTAGGAACCCTACAAACCAATGAGCACGTACATATGGACAAACACAAACACATATAGATGGACAAACACAAACATATTAAACACATTACTGCAAACACATACCAACAATCACTTAATCTATCTACTCTGCTTATGTTAATCTACTCCTACATTAGATTAACATTCACAGGATTTCATTTCCATTTGATTTCTCTGGGCCCTCCCATGAGTGAGTTAGGCCCAGTGCAACTCTGATACCATATTGGGAAATGGGAGAGGGAGAGTAGAAAATATTATACGAACTCAAAATTGTGTTGAGTGGTCTATTAATAAAAAAATCGAGTACATATTAATACAATAATCATAGTCTCAATATAGACAAACTATCTTGATCCACGGTTGAGAAAATATGTCAACCTCAAACCAAACTAGGAAGCTAACTAGTTGGAGAGAATCTCTCAAATCAACTAGGCCTCAACAACCTCCTAAAAGCTAGGAACAAATTCCTTCTCTTAGAGACTATAACTCTACCTAATAATGACCAACAAACTCAATAATAATCACAATATGATCACACCAAAGACAAGTGGGAGTTACATATCCCAACACTCCCCCTTAACGACTACTTGTCTTTACAATCATTAGGTGAGGTCTTCATCATCACCAAGTCCTTTGAAATGAAGCACCACTTGATCAACAAAGTCTATGTCTAGTCCTACCTAGTAATTTCTTTTCGTACCCCGATCATGCATCACCAAATTGCCAAAGTCCATATAAAGAGACAACCATCCACCTAAATGCATGGGTCATCAGCCGCTGCAACCATCAGTTTAGTAGGATGCCCTTCAAATACATGGTTCATTCAACTTATTGATGAACTCCCCCTGAATGTAAAACTCATAGTTTTCTAGGCACCTCCCAGATTTCACAACCAACATGGTCCACACATAGAGCATGTATCTGACCTGTGACATATCTCACTCAAGGTGTTATAGAATTATATAATAGAGGTTTTGCATTACAAATCAATAGGGATACATGAAAAAGGGGTATGCATGCCTAGTCAGGTCTTACATCGATATTCCCTTTACATGTTACATAGATGTAGGTACATAAATTACAAACTCCATCCATGGAGATACCAAGTACATAATCAAACATTTCTAGGACCAATACATCATAATAAAAATTACATCTTAGACTTGCTACAACAATGTGTGGCTCATATTAACATGGTGTTATGAGTCTGTTTTATTTAACACAATTCACCTTGTAGTTGTTTGTCCATGATCATCTTGTTGCTTTTGCACTTCTTCTACTTTCACACTTATGCTACTTCCATACTTCTATTATTGTCACCAACTTCCCTTGGACTAATCTCTCTGTTGTTCCAGAACAACATCTTTGTTCTTCCTACTTATTATTCCGACAACTTCCCTTTACAAAGCAGACTAAGGAATGATTTTACATTACAAAATGTTACCAAGCAGGATTTTAACTCACCAACAAGAGATAATATCATCTTCCCCATCTGGAGTTGTTCACATGTTGGAGTCTTCATCTACGTCTTTGACCTTCATTGTCTTGGATTCACCTCCGATTTGTTAGAGTAGCTAATTCTAAAAAAACCACTTTATTCATATTGAGTTAGCTACGCTCAATCTAAATGCTACTAATTCCAAAACATTTACTTGCACTTCTTTGGAGTTTCCACACTTCATCTTGCAATTTTTAGATTACTCAATTCTAACAATGCATCACATATTAAGTTGAGTAGGATTAATATGTTACTCTTCACAAACTCCAAAGAAATTTAAAATTACGTTTAATTTAACCATGGCCAAATATTTTCACCACCTTCGCATATATGATTGCTCACTTTGGGTCAAGTGATTAGTTTGACTCATATGTCCAATCATAAAGATACACTATAGATCACTCCAACAATGAATCCATATATTTGAATCGTCTTCCTGTCACTTTGTTTTGAGGTCAACAAACGCACTTCCTGGAAACCCTCATGCACTTCAATGGCTCCATGATCCTCTTCTGCTAGATCCCTCAGCAATTGGCCACCATCACCGAATCTTCTTTCGTCCCAAACTATGCTCGAGATCTATTGAATGAGTCACCCTCCAAACCAATGAACACGTATAAATGGACAAACACAAACACATACAAATGGAAAAACACAAACAAATTAAACACATTACTGCAAACACATAGCAACAATCACTAAATATATCTACTCTACTTATGCTAATATACTCCTACAATAGATTAACATTCATAGGCTTCTATTTCCCTTCCATTTCCCTGGGCCCTCTTGTGAGGGAATCATGCCCAATCGAGCTCTGATACCATATTGGGAAATGAGAGAGGGAGAGTATAAAACATTACAGAAACTCAAAATTGTGTTGAGTTCTATATTAATCAACAAATATAGTACGTATTAATACAATAATCATAGTCTCAAGATAGACAAACTATCTTGATCCACGATTGATGAAATATCTCAACCTCACACCAAACTAGGAAGCTAATTAGTTGGAGATAATCTCTCAAACCATCTAGGCCTCAACAACCTCCTAAAAGCTATGAACAAACTCCTTCTGGTAGAGACTAGAACACTATCTAATAATGACCAATAAACTCAAAAATAATCACAATATGATCACAACAAAGACAAGTCGGAGTTACATATCCCAACACAAACACTCCAACAAAATATATATCCAATGAATATAAAATCAAATCTAAAATGTGATTTTCAAAAATTATATGTAATATATATCGAATGAATATAAAATGAAATCTAAAATCTAAAATGCGATTTTCAATATTATATTTTTATTAGATTAAAGTAATTAATTTACATTTACTATGAGTTATATTATATATTCATTGCTTTATTAATTTTATTGTTATATATATTTTTTAAATTTCTTATTTATCATAAATAAAAAATTCTTCCCATTTTTATTTTATTTTTGACATTATTTTCATTAAATGATATGAACACATTATTTTCATTAAAAGATATGAAATTGGTGGAAAGTTATATAATTTTTCATAATTAAATTGAAATGTACAATGAAAATAATCATCACTAATTAATTCCCTGGAAGGGGTGACAAATAATCATCACTAATTAATTCCCTGGAAGGGGTGACACTTGGAGTACACACGTCATCGGATGGGGCGGATATAAGGGCAGTTAAAGTCCCTCGCTGCCACCCTCCTCCCTTGTACAGTCGTGATTTCTAGTTTACAAGAATGCCAAGGTTTAGTGCATCGGGCCTTAATGGAGACTCGGGCTCAGCTCCTCGACATCAGTATGAAACCAGTAATTACTATTACTCCTGCACTAATGGCTACCAGAGTCATCAAATCGTCCGTCCTTCTGGTATTTTCGTTTTGTGGGGGGTTCTATATCGGGCATTCCACCACTGTTCATAGTCTCATTCTACTTGTTTTTCTCCTCGCCCTGACTCACACCACTGGTGATACCATTCGCCCTGTGCTCTGCTTAGTCATGCCTTGTGAGAGAGGAAAGCCCTGGCGAGGGCCAGACTATTACAACTAGTTTGGCAGACAAAAATGCCTGGGACCAACCTCTTTAGCTCCCATCTCAGGCAACAACTCGGACCACTCACCTTCTTTTGGTTATAATTAGTATGAAGAGGCTCAATGAGAGCCCCGTCCTTCAAGCCCAAAGGGTCTCTATGGACGCTGCTCGGTGGAAGAAGAAATTTCGCCCAACTGGGAGGAAATTCTGCCTTTCCTGCCATCAACCACCTTGGAGCATCGACCGACCACTTACACCACCACCCCTTTCTAGGAGCCAACCGAGACAGATTGCATTGTGGAAGAGGAAATCCCGCTTCAGGAGGAACACTCGGGACAAAATTCGACCGCCACTATGGAAGAGGACCCTGCCACAGATTCCGCCGCTGCAAATGATTTTGCCACTGCTACCATGGATGAAGACCCTGGAACAAACTAGGCAGACAATGAAGCTAACGAACAAGCTCACCCGACTCCCAACTCTTACAGGATTACAGAATACCACCTGGTCTTGATCTTCGAGATGCGCAAGGATTTGGCATAGTAGTAGCACCGCTAATGCACCCTCAGCAAGTGTTTGGACATCCGGTATGATTCTCTTTCAAGCGAGCCTGAGAAGATTCGATGCCCGACTTGCTGCCAACCTTTTGTCTTCCGACTTCGTCAGGATGAACGCCCGGGTTCGCCCCATGTCTAGTGCTCTTACAAGTTTTTTCTTTGGTCTAATTGTTAAGTTTTTGCACACCACATACTCTGGTTCTGGATCGATAGTTGGTCGGGGCACTCAACCCATCGCCTGTTCTAGTTTCTGCGCTTGTGGCAAAACAAGTGGTAAGTCCCCATGTTTGTTTGTTGACAATTGTTTTTTTTTTTTAAGGTTTAGGAACAATGAACAATTGTCTTGTCCATACTTTCTAGTTTCCATTGCGATGGCAGAACAGATGACGTGCTATAGTGTATACTCAAACATTTATGTTTTTGCTAAGACAAAGTAATGCAATATTTTTATTTAAAAAAAAATCATCTCTAATTAATTAACAACTAGTAGTACAATAAAACTAATATTTATTTTCTCTCAAAATCGATAAGAACATAATATTAAATTATCTATTTTATATAGTCTTTTCATTTCTTTGATAAATTATCAATAATAAAAAATGTAGTATCTAAAGAATAATTTCATAACATAATAAAAATAGTGTTTAAGTATTGCAGTTGAAAATTTTGCAAAGTTAATAAATAAATAAATGTATATTTTCATGTGTTTTGGCAAAGTTATAATTAATGAAAAAAATAAATAAATGTATATTTTCATGTGTTTTGGCAAAGTTATAATTAATGAAAAAAATAAATAAATGTATATTTTCATGTGTTTTGTCAAAGTTATAATTAATGAAAACTTTGACTAGAGAACTTTTTCTTTAAAAATTTGGGTATTTTAAAACAAGTCATATTAAGAATTTTGAAAAAAAATGATAAATAAGATAAATTTTAACCAATAAAAACAAATAACTTTATGAGAAATGTTGAATTTATCATTTATTAATCCACTCCATTTAATATTATATTATATTTATACTTTTGTATATTTTAAAGTGTACCTTAAGCAAGGTTGAGAGATAATGGATTTATGACATAATAATGAAATGATGAAGCACCTTGAAGTAAGGATTGAAATTATGACATCAAGTATATTGTAATTCATTTTTATTTCTCAACATGTATTTTAAAAATATTAAAAAAAAATAAAAAATATTTTTAAAATATTATAGAAAAAGAAAAAATATTAAGAATCATTTTAATAAGATTTAATTTTATTTTATTATTATTTTAATAGTAAATTATTGATTAAGGAAGTTTTATTATGTGTGTTTTAAAGTTATGATCAAAAGAAACACCAAATTAATATATCAAACCTTCTAGTTTGTGAGACAAGAAAACCCTCTAAACATAATGATTTAACTGTTTGAAAATATATTATATATATAAACACAATGATTTAACTGCTCAAAAATATATTATATATATATAAGTGAAAGAAATTATATTTAATATTTGAGTTATTTATTTCAATTTATTTTTATACAATAAATTAATTTTATAATGAAATGATTTTTTCCTTATAATAAATCATAATAAAAATATGATAAAAAATTTAGACATGATGAAAGTTATATCGGGATCCGCGTTTTGTATATGGTGGAATAATGTTCTTAAATATTTGACGCTATTTTGAATCCATCCGATTATTAAAAATTTGATATAGTTTTGCATTAATGAAAACATTAACCAATTATATATTCCTTTTATGGTAATTAAAAGGAAAATTATTATAAAATCAGATAGCTCTAACTTTCATAAGAAATAATGTTTAATAATAGGTTGAATAGTATACTAACACATTACATGAATAAATGTTCATAAAAATAAACAAGTGGCATTGTTTCAATCATAGTTTTTAAGTCTTATATTCGATAATTAAGATTTCTTGAAAATGTCATCTATTTTAATATGATTTAACTTATTATTATTTACAAAACTTTGATAAAGCATCGTATCTTTTAAACCATTCATTTCAGATTCTATTTGCATTCAAATATTAAATATTTTATCGACATTATTTTCAAAAATCTTATTTTATAATATTATAGTATATTTTATAAATATAAATATTATTAATAATATTGTACGTGTATAAATAAATGTTTGTTTTTTTTAGATTAGAGGTTAAATTATATAAATTGAGTGGGTTTAATAGTTAAGAACTTGTGTTTTCTCTTAAGAGATTACAAGTTCAAATGTAAAGTGGTAGGGTATAGACTTTATCAAAATCGTTGCACGGAGGGGGTCCTTGCCCCAAAAAACAAGGGGTCCCCTACACCAATTTGATGTTTGACTTGATTATTATTATTATTATTATTAATGTTACTAAAAAGTACATTACTCCATTAAAGATAGGCTCAACTATGACCACAACGGAATACAAGCTTTCTTGCTTTTATTATCTAGGTCGAAATTTCCTTTGAGTCCCCCATTCAGAGCTAAAAGTGTTCTAATTGGCTAAGAACTTGTTTCCCACATTTACTATCTAGGTTGAAACCGTCTTTTCGTCCCTAATTAAGATCAAAAAGTGCCTTTGATTGGCTAAAAACTCATTTTCCTACATTTAATATCTAGGTTGAAACCGCCTTTTAATCCCCAATTAAGATCTAAAAATGTTTTTGATTGACTAAGAACTCATTTTACTCTATTTTAAAGAAACAAATTAACTACCCAAAATCTAAAAGCATCTTGCAAAAATAAAAGTATACCCTCTTTGGTGATTATCAATGAATAACCATTTCAAATAATATGTTTTTCTTAAATATAAATGATAAATAAACTCACTAATAATAAGCTCAATAATGATGACTGAATTTCTTACTAAATCACAAATAAATTATGATAAATTTTATCACTTTGAAAAATAATAATAAATACCAATATTATATTATATGTTTTCCTTGTTATATGCACAATTTTTTCAATTTTTAAAGCGCACATTAATTCTAACGGTCAACTTTACCTAATGCATTCGATGGATGTCGACACTTTATATAGCTATTAAATGACATCAAGGATAAGGTTAGACAACCAACGTATGTATTGCTCCAAACCTGGAGTTATTTTGTCATTATTATAATACGGTCCCACTTAATCTATACTTTAAAAGTACTTCTTATGGCTTATCTCAGGCTGAATACACACTCTATTAATAAATGGGTGGCACATGCAATAATTCTAGTTCAAATTAAGATAAGCCTCCACCAAGTCAATGACAACTTTAGATTCATTACAAAAATATATGCAAGTTTGGAGCAACTACTAAACTAGTTCAGCAAGGTTAGGAAATATAAGAAATATATATTCTCTATTCTTTTAATAAGATTAGAGCTAATCTTATAAGAAATATTGATTATATAGATTTATTTTTTGAGTTGGCATGGTTTTAATCAAATTTAAACTTATGTTATAACATATATGATTATATATAGATTTTTTTTTGAGTTGGCATGGTGTTAATCAAATTTAAACCTATGTTATCATGTTAATCAAATTTAAACCTATATTATCATGTTTAGAATGTGTGTTTTTTTAATGATTTTAGTATATATTTTTAGATGGGGTTAATTTTTTAGATGTTTTATTTGGGGAATTTTAAATTATATAATGATTATGATAATGTTGATGGTTAATGTTAGTGAAATAAAAAATAATTTATAGGATCTCAAGAAAGGTAAGGAATTATTTAGTTTGCTTTGTAATTTTATTTTTGTGTTTGAAAAGTTTTAAGAGAAGCGTTTCTAGATCACCATATTTTTGATAAGTTAAAAAGTTAGGAAGGTTAGTATTGTAACAAATATTTTGAAATTGTGATTTAATGTGAGTGTATGTTGGGCATTCTAAGAGAAATTGCTTTTCATATGCAACTCTCTTAGTGTCACAAAGATGACAAATTATTTTGACCCACTATGTTTTAGGAATTGTCCAAGGCCATGTCTCATTATAGAGCTCATGGGAGTTTGTTCTTTTTTGTTTTTTTGTTTTTTTTTTTTCCATGGAAAAAAATCTAGTAATTTTATTTATAAAAACAAAATTATCGTGGTAGATGTTGAGAAGCATTCAACTTTACCTTTACATCCCTATAGCTTTAGTCAAAAGACTCTCAGTTGTAGTTCCAAAGTTTTCTTTCAAAAATGAAATCCTAGACTAGCAACTATACTAATGAAATATCATATACAATTCTCATCAAAATTTTCAATGTTCTTTATTAAGAAAGTTCAACCAGTCTTCATGTAGGTACTCAACATTCATTTCCATGGAGAGATACTAATCACATAGCTTTGAAGTAAGAAAAATAAACTTAGAACCAAGGAGCATGAATACATTCAAAGGAGTGTGCAAGAGTGTTGTCGGTGATCTTCCAAATCCCATTTTCCAATGTCACTCCATGCTTAGATAACATGTATACTTCAAAGTTCTTATCTGTGTAAACATGCTTAAAAGAGATGTGAGAGAAGGTTGATTTTAGAAGCATGATGTCCATATTAAAGTTAAAAGAGATGTGAGAGAAGGTTGATTTTAGAAGCATGATGTCCATATTAAGGTTGTAATGAGTGCTTTCCATATTATAAGAATTTTCTTTTATTTGAATAATGTTGATTTTTTTCTTTCCATCATCATCATAATATTGAAAAACATTTAGATTTTATATAATAACATGTTATTTTGATAATATTAAAAAATATTTAAATTTTATATAATAACATGCTATTTTGATTTTATTTTTATGAGTTAAATAGTTATGCGTAAGGAACCTGCCAAGTCCGCCAAGTCCGACAGATGAGAAAAGAGATGTCCCCGTTCAGTCCATACCCAAGGGAGAGAGTTCCCCATCGCATGTTACCGAGTAAACATCACACCATGCCACAGCGACCCAACATGCACAGTACGGTACGAGACGGGAAGGGAAGGGGCGGTGCAACAGGAAAGAGGTACAACGGGCAGAAGGAAGGACTCGAGGAAGAGCAAAGATATTTTATTTTGAAATTCTTAAATAATATAATATTCATGTATTAATAAGTATTTAAATATTTATATAATAATTTATTATTTTTATATTAATTAGTTTTTTTAAACTTATAAATTATTATTTGTATTTTAATTAAGTAAATACATTTTTAATTTTTAAATTATTATTTATATTTTAATTAAGTAAATATATTTTTAAAATTTAAAATTATTATTTATATTTTAATGGAGTACCTATTTTTTTTTTATTATTTTTTTTAAATTATAATTTTATGTGACACGATGTATAATATATTTTTATTTTGATGATGATTATTAATGTTTATTAAGATCGAATTGGTCTATCAGACTTTAAGAGAGTAAGTGATCACTTGCGATTCTTTAGAATTTTGTTTCTATGCTTGAAAAGCATTAAGAGAAGCTTTCCAAGATCACCATACTTTTGTTGAGTTAAGAGCTTTGGAAGATTGGTAGTGTGACAAATATTTTGAAAATGAGATCTAATATGGGTATAGGCTGGACAATCTAAGAGAAAATGTTTTTCATCTTCAACCTTCTTAGTGTCACAAATGTGACAGTGTCTCTTTCATCCCATGACGTTTTAGGAATTGACCAACATCCATTTTCACTATGAAGCTTGTGAGAATTTGTTCTTATTTTAACAATGCTTATTTTTTTCTTTACAACAGAATAAATAGATAATTCCGATTTTCTAAATTAGGGTTGATTACATCCTTATAATACCTTAATTTTCCTTTTTCCTCTAACTTTAATCACCCACTCATTCCACAAAATTTAAACACAAATTTTGTTAAAATAAATTTGTATACTTACTCTTAATCCATGTTAATTTAATATTATGTTTTTAATGTAATAGAATATTTGAATATATAAATTTCAAACTTTATATAAAATAAAGTTTAAGTGCACATATAGTATGCATTTTATTTTGGTTTACATTAGTTTTAAATTGTTATAAAAAGTTAGGATTATAAATACATGGATAGATCAAGTAATTTGAATGGAGTTGTTCGATTTTGTAATTAATTTTTGTTTAGTTATTGGAATTTCATGATATATAAAGTTTGAGTTTTTATCAATTTTGATTAAATTTTAGATTAATAGAGTAGATTTTGAATTAGGTAAAAAATTTAGGAATGTTGCTTTTAGAATGCATAAAATTTTGAACATGGTGGAAGTTTAATCATACATTATATATATATATATATATATATTATTAAATTTATTTAATTTAGATATTTAAAATAATATTAAAATTTAATGAATTCTTTTTAGTTATATAAAAATTTATAATTTGTGTATAACCAAATTTTTAATAAAAACTTATTTCAAAGTAAATAAATAATACTATGAAAGGGATATTTAACTATTATATTTTGCTTGGGTGATTGTTAGAGGCTGTTTGTATGTGAAAACCAATGTAGGATACATAGTCATAGGTTGTTATTTGGTTTCCTATTATCATGGTTATTAGATCTGATTTTTAACAAATTTTATTGTTGTAATAAGTTGAGATTTTATTTCAAAGCTTGTTGAGCTACATGTTCATTGTTCTTAGAAGCATGCTAGTTTTCTTGACGTAACAATTATATAAACTTGTATATTATTTAATAAAATTTAGTTAAAGATTTGTATTCACGTGTATCATGTAGAAATCTACTCTTGACTTATCATTCATAAAAATCCCATAACAAGAGTTTAAAGCTACAATTAATCATCATGCCAAAACCTTAATAGACAAAAAACATGAGATGCAAGAACTATAACCCTAACATGAAGTTAGGGTTGAGTGTGCATATTGAGCTATAGGAGCTAAGTTGTATGAAAAAAGGGGAAGCTTGTTGGGACCACAACTTTTCACTCGTTTCTTCATTTTTTTTCTTCTTTAGATCATTTAAAAAATAATTTATCGTCAAGTCTTGAAGCTCTTTATAAGATGTCAGAATCACAAAAATCGCACAGTAAGGCCTCAAAAAATGCATTGGAAGTCCAATCATGTAATACCATAGTTTTGATTTTTAGATCAATATTGTGTATGTATATGATGAATGGATAAAACCCAAACGATGTAATATGTAATATGTACATTAATGCTAATAAAAAAAAGTACATCATAGGCTACAAAAGAGAAGGAAAAAAAAACGGGGGCTATGGCTCCACAAGAGGGGAAATACAAGGGAGCTTGAGTAGGTTAAGAGAAAGGACCTTAATGAGTGACTTAACCCAAAGTATGTGCAACTTTAATTGTGTATCTTGATTATTAATTAATAGATGTTTTATTAATCCTTTGGAAGGTTAGTGCATGAAGGAGACACATGGGTTTCTATAAGGATACGTGGTTCCTTCATGCCATGGAAATTATGCTATACATTTTCACCATGCAAGCAAACTATCATTTTGTAGAAGGTTTTGAGGAAATAGTTCAAATGTTTTGTGTGCCATTCAAAATAATGGAGATCTTAAGTTATTAAGAGTTTGAATTACCATGCAAAATATCATTCAATTGGGGAAATAGGGAGACATTTCTTTGAGCAAATTGTCATGTGCTTAATATAATCAAACTATGGAAAGATAAAACCATGAATTATGAGAGAATTATGACTATATAGAGTGATAACAATTTTCATTGAAGAAATTTTCTACAATTGATAACCCCTAGAATCCCAATAGTAAGATTTCTTGGCCATCCTATACTAGAGCCATAGAGGGAAGTGGGATAGCTTGAGGGAATGATTTTTTTTGTTTTCTAGTTTGTCCGTGACCTGTGGGACTAGCCTATGGCTGAGAAACCGCGACTCAGGGGCATATAAGCTGTCAAAATCACCCAGGGATCGCACCCGGCGTGAGCCACACCAACGCTTAACATGATTGGATTTTTTGTCCCCATAGGTTTCAAACCGGTGACTTTAACATCACAGAGTGACTTAACAACACACTTTATCACTGATTGTCCTACACCTCGGGGATAGCTTGAGGGAATGTTGAGAAGAGAAAGGGATCCCATTCCTTGGGTTGTGTAGGCTAATGGGGAAATAGGTTTGGGAATTGGGTCTGTTTTAGGAGTAAACATTGACTATGAACTTGGCAATTGGGTTGTGAGAAGAGATTTAGAGTTATCCATAAGAAGAGTTCACCGTTGTGGATTCATAGCCTTAGCTCGGGGGTGGCCTCTATTGCATATATAATTGGTGCAAAAATGAGCCTATGGTTGGGTGGAACATCCTTCTTATGTAGCTAGTTAATGCAAACATTCCAGATAGATATGTGTTCATGAATGTACCTATGAATTGTGCTCAATTAATGATGAATTATTAATATGGTTTTAGCCATGGATTGAATTATTTTATAGTTCGATAGTTCTGACTGCTTATATTAGCTTGGATTTATAAATTATGGTCTCATGGATAATTGAATGCTTTCATTATGTTGCATAAATATGTATTGTCATACCATCACATGGTAATTAGTTAATAACAAAACAATGAGATATGGTAATAGAGAAAAAATTAGTGTGAATTTGGGTGGTTAAAATAGTACCCTTATTCTCAAAGTGCACAAAGGCTATTAGGCACATTACAATATGGTACTAGAGCTACTATTTACAACATTGGTCCAATCTGGGCCATAAGTTAGTTTGATATGAAGAAATTGTAGTGTGTGTGGCAAGTGTTTTATGAAATTCCTCTATGAGAATAATTAGGGAAAATAGTGCTTGAATCTTGCAAATGTTGAAGTAAGTGTTATAATCACCAGATTGGAAGGTTGTTAGAGTATTTGGGTAAGATTATGGAGACATAAATGAAGAAGTTCCTGAATATCAGAGTTAACTCTATGAAAATTCTGGGAAAATGTAATTTGCAAGATATGTGTTTGAAAAATGTGCATGAGGAGAAAGGACTGCATAGAGCCATAATTGACATCTTAGATTCACAAATTGTGTATGGTTGTAGTCATTGGAAGGATAACTCAGAGGGGAATACATTTGATAGCTCGAATCTTAGACAAGTGCTTTAGAATTCTTCAGAACTTGAGAAGAATGAGGGTAGTAGCCTTGATTTTCTAAATTGATAAAGTGCACAATTACTAACATTTGAAAAAAAATGCTACAAACCTAGAATTGAGATGTATCTAACAATTTTATTGGTATGCACACTTCTTGCAATGTTAGAGCTACATCAAGGACAAGTTAATAATAGATTTGAAGAATATTATTGAAGAGGAGACATAGAAGATGGAAAAATACCTTACATCCATGAAAAAGAAGTTAGAGGCATGAATATTAGCATATAATAGATATAATATAATGAACATAGGAAGATAATGGAATCATTAGAGTTAGTAGAAATTATAAGGATCTTGAAGATGGAGGTGTAAAGTTGTAGAGATGATAATGAGAGGATGTTGAAATATCAAGAGGAGCAAAATCAATAGAGAATTCAACTACTAGAAATCTTAAATCATTTGCAAAAAAAGAAGAAGAATGGATCAATTTCAAGGCATGAGGAATACGATAGAGTCCATTCAAGAAGAGAAAACCATGGAATATCCATACACTTAATAAGTGCTACCATATCTCAAAGAAATCATTACTCACCATCAAATTCAACAAGGAATCCATATGTATATGAAGAATCATAGAGCAACCTAGAAGTGTCTCCATTCAAACATAAAAAAAGAAGGTATGGGAAAAACCAATTGCGAAGAAAACTTAGGAAGGTCAAGCCACCAAACTTTGATGGTATGAAAAATATGGGAGAGCTTGTTGAAACTTGGTTGCTGGGAATAAGGAAGAACTTTCAAATACATTATTATTCATCCAATCTAGAAGCCAAAATGACCGTATACAACCTATAAAGGGAAGATTCTATTTGGTGGGACAAATTGATGCAATTTAGGAACATTGATGAGAGGAGAATTTATTGGAAGCGTTTCAAGAAGTATTTTCAACAAAAACATCTTTCTTAGCATTACTATGACAAGAAGATGCTGGAAGTTTTTGAACTCAAGTTGAGAAATATGACAATGGAATAATATGAGAAGATGTTTTTGGAGCTATTGAGGTATGTTAGATATATTAAATATGAGAAGGAAAAAATACAGAGGTTTTGTAAGTGGTTGTCCTACATTCTACAAATATAAAATTCAATTTGATGAACTTATTATTTTTGAAGAGACAAGTAGGAAGGCCAAATATTTGTATGACCTAAGAAAAGGTAGAGTAGATTTTCAAAAGTCTTGGAGAGAAGAAAAAGGACATGCAAGATGAAGAGAAGAAGGAATTTCAACCTCCTTCCTTTAATAATAGTCATGATACCTATCGACAAAACTAGCCAAATCAGAGTCGGCCTAACATGGAAGAATCCTTGGGAATAAGGGTGAGGCAACCAATAAAATGTTGGCAATGTGAAGGAGATAATTTGTACAAATATTTCCCTCAAAAGGAAGATAGAATGAGGAATGTGCACACTTTACTATATATTTTATCACTAAATTTACCAAGACAACAATGGAACATGATTCAATAATGGTAGTGGTGGATAAATTAACCAAAGTTGCTCACTTTGTTCCCGAAAAGTTGGCTCACAAGGCAGTGTTGAGACCACAACACACCCTAAAAAAATTTGCAAATATTTGGGTACCACTTTTCTTTAGTTTCCTTGCTTATCTTGAAAATATTTTTTTTATTCTTAGTTTTGATTGATTTCCATATCAATGAGTTATTTTCCGATTAACTCCTTGGCCTAAGAAAACAAAAAAATTATAAGTCTTTTAACTTTGTTCAATTAGTTTTCAATTGGTCATTGACAACTTTTGAAACTTTTTGTTGGAAACCTAATCCACTTAGGGTTACATTATTCCTCACTTGACGAAATACGAACAATCAAGTGATAGTGTAATAGTTGTCAGGAGTCCAAGATACCTTGGAATACGAATCCAAAGGTTAATACTATGTAGTTATATGTGTATCATACCATTTAATAAATGAGCTTTGTGATTACTTTATTTCATGTGTCTAACAGTGGTATGAGCCATTATGAATCGAATTTTATGAGAAGAACAAAAATGAATACATATTATTAATAGGTGATTAACAAAAAAATAAGCGAAGACAATATAGTAAACTAGTTTCTATTCAATATGAGAAATAAAAATTTGAAGAAGCGTAAAATGCGGCCGAAACAAGCTTGTTGAATGGTGGCGGCTTATCTTTGAGAAGATATGTGATGTGATGAACATTAAGAAGAAAGGTTACAATGAGGCTTTGAAGGCCTTTTACAATAAGAAAGAATGCCAAAACCCTATACATCAAAAAGCCTAACCCTAGGATATATGAAGCTTCAAAAGTGTGTGAATTTTACGTTTGGGTAGTTAGTACATCAACTTCACGACGTAGTGCGTAGCATACAATCTCCGTTTTAAGTGTGTGATACCTCGTTAGAAAGGTATAGACAAGGAGAAATTCATTTGGGAGGGGCTCAATCATGCTTTTTTCTATCATTGATGAGTTCGATACCAAAAAACCTTCGTTTGAGGCCCCTCAAAATGGCCCCGGAAGTTAAAGAGTACTTTAAAAGCCATTATTGCAAAAATGTGGAAAACTGTTTGAGCAGGTTGGAACATGTGGTTGGCCACCAGTATCCACATGGATCAATCCCTCCCTCCTTTCACAGAGAAATGGTTTCCATTGCGTTGAGTCCCCCATTAGATGAAATTTACAATTTGAATTTGGCCCCGGGTGAGCCACTTGCCTTGGTGCGGGGGCTGCCCTGCTTTGGCTTGACTTCGATAAAGGCGATCCTTTGTTGTCCGAAATTGCCCTTGATAAATGCATCCACAATCGATCGTGGATTGCCCTATTATTATCTTGATTGGGGGTTGAAATTTCTGGTGGTGTCAGGTTGTTCTACACTACTTTTGAGGTGTCCAATAATGGTGAAATAAAATGAAGGAGATCGTTGAACAGAGTGCGAGCCAAGGGAAAGGAGAATGTTAGCTCAAAAGCCAAATTATCCCCATGGCCTTGTTGATAGTTTATGGTCCATAATGGAGTGGGTGAATTTTTTGATGGGGTCCTATAAGGCATTCACTCTACAAGTGCAACCAAACTTTTGCTCCCACCTGAAACTTATCGACATCCGATTTTGATCATGGCGCTGCTTGTACTGTCATTGGATTTCTATAGGATATCTTGAACCTGTTAGTAGTTGTGTTGGATTCATTCAATGAACTGGGTTGATTTGTTTTCTTTTGGTGGAGTAGGGGACGATTCGGCTGAGGTGTTTGTCAGTGGTAGTGCTACATCCATGGGGCCTAATGGTTTGAATCCCAATCCCACCTTAAAGTGGTTGTGGCCAGTTGAGATTTGTAGGGCTCGATTGTAGCTATCTTGGACATAGAGTTTTCATCCATAATACAAGGAGTTATTTGAATATATACATCACAGAGGATATGCACGTGTTTGATTTACGACCTCCGTTTGGTCATCTATGGGGTGGAAGGCCATGGATTGCGTGAGCTTAATTATGTGACAAAGGCTGGGCAGGAATAGCTAACTAAGAAATCGAGCTATCCGTCTGAGACGGTTTGTTGGGATTCAAAATGTACCGAATGTTTCAAAGAAGAGCTTGGGGGTGGCCTCTGTTGTGATGCTCTTCTTCTGAACAGCAGAATCCACCATCTTAAGCGATCAACAACCACAAAAACAATTCATTTCGCGAGTGGATGGGAGACTCGAGATGTAGTCCATTGATTTGGATTCCCATGGCTTGTCGGGGGTAGGAAGGAAATTAATGCGAGGCCTACTACCGATTAGTCGGTTCAAGCAATAGCCACAGGCGTCACGGGGACACGATATACTTGCCGACCTCCTGTCAAAAATTTGGCCAGTAGAAATGTTTATACAACACCGCCACTGTCCTTTCAATGCCAAAGTATCCTACCACCCAACTATAGTGATATTCCCAAATAATCTTCACTCACTCACTTGATGGAACATAAATATGGCCTAGATGACATAATAACCCATCCCGAAGATGGAAATTATAGATATTTACCATTTTACCCAACATTTGGTAGGTGGTAGCAAAGTTAAGTCTGTCTCATAGAGTTAGGGAAATCTAGATGTCGCATGGCTGCAAGTCACAGCACCATGGTGATCTGCATGACCGTGATACGATGGTAATCATGGTACTTCTGTTTGCTGATGTTGAGGTGGAATGATGCGATGTATGGACCACTTTGATGTGATTAGGTCCCATAATTTTCCCTGTATGCTGAACCTAGATGGATTATGATTAGTGTGGATAAATGTCTCCTTCCAAAGAATGTAATGTCCTTTGGCGGCATGCTTTCACAATGGTACAACACCTTTGTGGTGGCCGGGTACTTCCAGACCGTATCTGACAATGTCTCACTATAATAGGCCACCCGAGAGGTGGCGTCTTTGAGAATGACTCCCCAAGCATAGTGGGAAGCATGTCTAGATCTCAAAGGGATCTGCCAGTCTGGTAGGTAAGAAAGTACTAGTGAAACCCTGTCCTAACTCAAATAATTGAACCTTGTTATTAGGACTGAAGGTGTTTGTTTGCAGGGCCACCGTCTGGCAAGTGATGGCCAGGCATCCCGAAGCTCCGGCTGATGGAGCAGGGAGTCAGATGACTTGGGATCTTGGATGGATCCATGCCATGACGATCCGACAGTGCCGGTGGCCGGCATCCATTGCAGGTGTGCAGCATGTGGCCGGAACATGAGACACTGTGGTGCTGCAGAAATTTGATAAAGTGTTGCCAGTGGTAAATGGAACCTGCTACAAAGTGTTGGTGAATGGTTCAAGGATAATAAGTCATCCATCCTCATGAAAGTGGTTGTTGTCAAACCAAAGGGCATGACCAACCATTCAAAAAGTCCTTCCTTTGACTTGAAAGCAGTCTCCATACATCATGCATTTCTCTCCAGGGACTGAGTGGTACTTGAGAATTGAGATAATCTTACTAAAGTGTTTGGACCCCATGAGTTGATCAGGAGGTCATCGGTGTGAAAATCAGGTATTGGTTTAAGCGGTGATTTTATTGAGCAGGTAATCAATAAAGAAGATCGCCGGTTCCATATTTCTTACAGCCCGACACGATCGGGCTCCGTAAAGGTGATGAGATGGGGTGAATGTGCCCCTTGTGGAGTAGTTCTTGGATTTTATGGCGACTATCCTCATTCTCTAACATAGAGAAGCGATAGACTAGCCCATTGGGTGGCGGTGTGTAATAGAGGTTAGATTGATAGGGTGCTTCACAGCGGTCACGAAGAGTACCCACAGCAAGGTGAGGAGAAGATATCGAGTATTCTTCCATGACCTTATCTACTTACTTCTGTTGTGTGGAAAGGTGGTACTTGGAGACCACGGATGTGGCTATGATCTTTCACACATTATGAGAGAATCCTTGAGGAAGACAAACTTCCCCATCTGAGAGATGACCTTTACGCATTTCTTAGCAAAGATCAAAGGAAATAACACTAGGTGGAATGCACTTACCGAATTATCACATTACAATTTCTACATTTCCAGAAGTAATAATAACACTATGGGGCCCAGAATCGCCGACAATTTCCATAAGCGGGGTTTAGCCCAAAGAACATCTAAACTTGAGGAGGAGAAACATCACTAATGCCACCAATCTTTGAAGGGCTTGGTACCGCCGATGAATTGACACTATTGGTATGTGATTGATTTCTTGGTAGATCCATCCAATGGTATAGGGTTATGGGTGCGGCATTGTCGATAGGGAGAGTCACTTAAATTTTTTTGCTGAGATGAGGTTCTTCTATGCACTATCAATTTGAAGTGCAGTGGGGTACCTTTACCCACATCTGTGAATGGAAGCGCCACTCACTTCTTGGGATCGTCTAGTTCCTGTTGAAGCAATGGTAGCGATGGTGGCGCTGCGGTTCCCGCGTCAATGATCCGTTCTCCCTTTCTAGTTATGTCTTGGGTTATAATGCATCGATTGAGAGGCTTTCACTTTTATTACCAATGGCTGCTTTGGCTTGGCGGTCCGGTATGCCGGGGCTCTTATAGATACCACTTCCCGATATCTTTCTTTGTCTTTTTGATTGTCCTTCTTTGCTTGTGGTTTGCTGGTTGTCTCGATACTATCCATATTTTCTCTATCCTTTGTTGATTGGGTTAGGGATTCCCTTTCGGCTTTTTGTTGTGAGGGTTCGAGGCCCAAATTCTTTTATCTTTTGTTTGACCTTGATTTTGTGACATATCGGTAGAGCCATGGATGAAGTCCGGAAATTCCATTTGAATTTAGATAATATCTCTCTGAGCACCATGATGCTTGAAGCACGGATGTCACTCAGTCTTTGATACCCAACTTGAGTGTAAGGTATGGAAGATATTTGTGAAA
Organism: Picea sitchensis; assembly: GCA_010110895.2. Classification (NCBI taxonomy): domain Eukaryota; kingdom Viridiplantae; phylum Streptophyta; class Pinopsida; order Pinales; family Pinaceae; genus Picea; species Picea sitchensis. The sequence continues at coordinate 33,614 of SNQJ01S0016396.1, read as the reverse complement.
TACGGCACTACTTGGTCACTTTCTTTAGCGTAGTGTGGTCCATTTTGGTATCTGAGGTTGTCATAACCGTGAGGGTAGTATTGTTCATAATAACATCCCTGAAGGATTCCTAGGTGGTTGTGATTGAAAATAATGAGGTTTCTCTGTTTCCTTTATCCGCAGAAAGTTTCCACCAATCTTTGACATCGGGGAATGACTTTGAGGGTATAAACATAATCTTTTCTCTATTCAAAATTTATGAACAAAAATGCCCTTCTAGTAGATGCAACCAATTGTCTACAACATCTGCATCATCGACCTTCAAATATAGAATTATCAAGGTTGTTGTACTGCCTTGAAGGTGCCTCCATTGAAGAAGATCATAAGCTTGTTGATAGTCGTTGAAGGATTTGCAGGAAACTATGCATCATCTCATTCCTCGGTTGCGTGGGGATTCCTCAATCAACAGTTTAAAGGATCTCATGTCCGATCATCTTTCTTTTCTCCTTCCATGGGAGGTGGCCCAGAGGCGTCACGAGCTTACATCCTCAAGAGAAAAATGAGGACAACTCTTTGTACTCCGACCTGGGTGGGGACATGCATTAAGGCGACAAGGAGTAGACCGCTCTAACACCAGCGTCTGATTTTATGAAGCGGAGATAGAAATGAATAAATATTATTAACAAATGATTAACACAAAATAAAAAAAAAAAAAAAAAAAAATGGGTTTTCTATTCAATAACGAAATATAGGCTGAAACTATAAAATCTTTGATGAGCAAAGCCTATTTGGAATGGTGGCGGCTTATCATGAGAAAGAGATGTGAGTACATTCTGAAGAAGGTTACAATGGAGTCTGAATATTTTTACAATAAACGAAAATTCCAAAACCCTAGACATCAAGAAACCTAACCCTAGGGGTCCAAAAACCCTAGACATCCAAAAACCTAACCCTAGGAGATGAAGCGCCAAAAGTCATGTGTGCCCTGTTTGGGTAAGTTAGTACATCAACTTATTGGGGTCGTAACTTTTGCATACGATCTCCGTTTTAGGCGTGTGATAGCCCGTTAGAAAGGTATCATTGAGGATATTAATTTTGGGGGTTCAATGATGCCTTCAGCTATCATTGAGGAGCTCGATACCAAAAAAACTTCATTTATGCCGTCAAAATGGCCCCGGAAGTTAAAACTGCTAAAAATAGTAAATTGCCAAAAATGTCAGAAAACTATTTTGAGCCAGTTGGAAAAGGTGGGTGGCCACCGATATCCATCTAGATCACCGTAGTTATTCGGGTCAGAATTTAACCTATGGTAGTTTTCCATAGTTATTTTCTGCCTAGTATAGAAACACCTCTTCCAATCTGTCCTGGGCATATTTTTGTCATATCTATCTAGAAATGATTTGCCTCCTTCTGCATTCTCTTTTGGAAAAATTTGTCCTTTATTCTCTGGTAAATCCTAATTTCTGCTACACACCTTTGCACTTCCTTAGACTTGCCGCATTGTCTAGCACATCGAATCCATAGCTGCAACCACTTAAACCATCTACACTCTCTCCATCAGAGGTATTTGTATCCACACTCTCCCCCGTCGACCTCTAGTGCTTTTCTCATGTCAGGAAACCCTAATTGTTTTTGCTGTGAGCGTGGTAAACCCTAGAATCGTAATTATTCTCACTGTCTCCTCACCCAACTGTAATCATTTGCTAATATTCCATTCCATTCTCCTCCTCATTGAGTAAATGTTCATTTAATCAATCAATGGTGAACCAACTTAATTCAAGCTCGAATTTTTTGTAGAGCGAAGATTATTTTCGGGAACTTAGAATCCATGTTTGAATCTTAAGATTAAATTTTGAAAGGCCCAGGAAAGTGAGCTCTGCGAAGTAAGCAACATCACTATCACCCCTCCAGAAGTTCTTGCACACCATTTTCAATAGGAGTTCTGAGCTATTCCTGCCAATCACTTTGGTTTTGTGGAAAAGAAAGAACCAATTCCTATTTATTCATTGTTTGTTTGAGGAATTTTCCATCTGTCAATGAGTTTGCTAAACAGATAATAGAGTTAAACCCATGCATAACATTTATTAGGGTTTTGGTTTTTGGAGTCATTCATGTTACAACTCTCGAAAAGAGGGCCAGGATCATCAAATGTGGAATCCAATCCATGATATAGGTGGATATCGGTGCCCACCGACCTATTCCAACTGGATCAAAACAATCTTCTGGAAATTTACGATTTTTAGCAGTTTTTTGATTCCTAAACTTCCGGGGCCATTTGAGGGCCTAAATTAATTTTTTTTCGAGATAGAGAACCTAAATGATTCTTGAAGGCTCTTATTGAGCCCCAAAAATGAATCTCCTCAACGATACCTTTCAAACGAGCTATCGTTCACCCCAAACGGAGATTGTATGCCAAAGTTACGCCCCCAAGAAGTTGATACACCAAACTACCCAAAACGGGGTCCACAAAATTGTTGGCTTTTCATCTTCCGGGGTTAGGGTTTTGGATTTTATTTATGTTAAAAAGGATTTAGAGTCTCATTTTAATCCATATTCTTGTGAATGAGAATATCCATCACATCTCTTCTTAGAGATAAGCTACCACCATTCTAGTGAGTCTTTCACTCTGTAATTTTATAGTCTGTACATTTCGCTCATTAATAGAAATCGTGTATTATTGTATCTTTGTGTTTAAATCTCTAATATATTTATGTTATATTATTGGATATATGATATATCTATGTACATTTATTTATTATATCTCTTCTCTCATTTTGTGTCAAAAATAATCCAGATTAGTGGTATCAGAGTAGGCTTCTCTTGATCATTTTTTTCCCAAGTGAATGTCCCCAACGAGGTCCGAGTATAGAAAGTTGGGCCTCGAGCTTGTCTCTCTTGAGGACAATCACTATCTCACACCCAATAAACCCTCCATGGTAGAAGAAAAGAAAAATGATAGAGCAAAAGATTCTATTATTTTTTTGCTTGAGCAAGCTCTCACGCGACAGAGGGACGAAATGATGGAGAATTTTTCCCACATCCTTCAATTCTTGCCAATAACAACATGAGAATCTTCATCAAGAGACCTCTTTGGATGCACCTCACATTTCAAGATACAATTAAATTTTTATATTCCCTTATTTGAAGGTCATATCGATGCAGATTCCCTAGAAAATGGTTAAATATGCTAGAAGGTTATTTCTCTGTTCACAATTTTTTCTACAGGGAAAAGATCACCTTCACACTCCTTAAAGCTCTCCCCCATGTCAAACATTGGTGGGAAACTTATTGGGAGAAAATTTCCACACAAGAGTCCAGAATATTTGGAGCCAAGCCCACTTAGGATTTTTTTGTGGATGCGGTCAAGGAGTAGTATTACCCTATTGGTAACTATGATGACCGGTACATGAGATGTACCACATTGTAGAAAGAGAGAGGCCAAACAATTCCAGAGTTCACAAATAATTTTCATACCTTGCGCACCAAGCTGGGTATCAAAGTATACAAGCAACATCTAGTTCTTAAATACCGCGGGGCTCTACATAGGTACATCCAAACCAAAATGGATTTCCTGGAAATATCATCAGTGAGAGATGCCTATTGATATGCTGTCAAAATCGAGAAGAAATTTAGGCACTAGAACAAACAGGAATTAGGGTATGAAAATCTGCAACAATCAAAGCATGATAAATGAGACCATGACAAACAACCTCCAGAAAACCATCCCAAGCCATAGGAAAGGAAGGGTAACGAAAAGACGAAGATGAACACTAGAAAGTGGTGCGGTTTCCACAAAATCCCCTGGCACAACACTGATGAATGTCACTCAAAACAATCATTGGTGGCCATGATGAAAGACAGGGAGATGAACCTTAATTCAAAATCTGATTCAGAAAATAATGGGAAAAGACAAATGATCGACACAGACCCCACTACTACTATCGCGACTACAACAATTCAACCAAAAGAACCGGTAGATCCTGAACCTAAAAAGGGGAGCACCTTTTTCATTAACAAATATGGGTGAAGGGGATCCCACTACATTTTATTGTTGATAGAGGAAGCCAGAATAACCTCATATCAGCAGAGGTCATCAAACAATTGGGATTCTTGACAACACCACACCCACAACCATACAATATCGGGTGGCTTCTCCAAGGATGAGACCTCCGTGTTATCCAGTAGTGTCGATTGTCATATGATATCCATCCCTTCAAGGATGAGGTATTATGTGATGTTAATCCACTAGATGTATGTGATGTTCTGCTAGGCCAACCATATATGTGGAAGTGCCATGATATTTGTTATTCTCGACCCCGTAGTATCATAGTTACTCTGTGGGGTCATTTCTACAGGATACTAGAGGTAGTTCCAACTACTGTCCCACCTAAACAATGTCACTATGTAGTATCTCATACTACAAAATTCATCTTCTTCACAGTCTGTTTAACAGATGAATAAAAGAACACCGCAACCACTTCAGCCTCAATCCAAGCACCTTATGTCTAGCAGAAGCATTTCGATAATATTGAAGCAAAGAATAATGATTCCTTCTGCACACAATCATCTCATGTAGCCAAAATGGTTAAAAATGTCCAACCCTTCCAACCACAAGTTTGTGACATCCTTCAACAAGCTAAGCAACGCAAATTCTCCAAAAAGACAAGTAAATCATCAAGATTCATATTCAACAAATGATTTCCCCTCTCCCCCAGAAACTCAATGCAATGGAGACCATATATTCCTAAGGAAGGAGGATTTATCCAAGTGAATATCGGTGGCCACCCACCTATTCCAACTGACTCAAAGCAATCTTCTGACAATTTACTATTTTTAGCCGTATTTCAAGATCAAGCACCTCAAAGATAGCCGAAGTCTTTGATTGAGACTCAAAAATGAATCACCTCGATGATACCTTTCCAATGAGCTATCGTGTTCCCCAAATGAAGATCATATTCCAAAGTTACACCCCCAAGAAGTTGATACACCAAACTACCCAAAATGGGTTCCACAAAACTGTTGGCTTTTCATCTTCCAAGGTTAGGGTTTAGGATTTTATTTATGTTAAAAAGGACTTTAGAGCATGATTGTAATCCATGTTCTTGCGAATGAGCATATCCATCACATCTCTTCTCATAGATAAGATGGCACCATTCTAGCGAGTCTTTCACTCTATAATTTTACAGTCTGTACATTTCGCTCATTAATATAAATTGTGTATTACTGTATCTCTGATTATATCTCTGATATATTTATGTTATATTATTGGATATCTGATATATCTATGTACATTTATTTATTATATATCCTCTCTCATTTCTTGCCGAAAATAAGCTGGATCAATCAATGGTTTTTCTTCTTCCAATTGTTGGCCACTTGTGTAGAAGGAGTCTCTAGTGGGTGACTTTGGGTTCAAACCTCTCGGCCTCGACAAGCTCGTCTCTCATGGATTTGAAGGCGATAATGGTTTTCATTGAATGAATTGTTGGATGGAGACTATAAACTAAAAAAAAATACAACAAATACTTTCGAAGTTACAACTGGATGCCAGATAGAGATCGTATGGCATTGGTACCTTTAATATATGAAATGGAAGTTGCTTGATTTGTATATATCTAAAACCACCGAAGAGTTAATTGTAGGCCACAACAATAACCAATGGAGCGACTCCTCCTCTTCCATACAACATTTTGTATTTTATTTGGTGACTGACAATGTATGTAGATCCTTGCATCGGTTTTAAAAGCCTATTTCAGATTTGTCGCAAATCTATTAAATTGATATTGCAAGTTCTTAGTGAGAGTAATGGATTGGGGCCTAGTCCATCATTCCAAATTGTGTCTTGAATTGAACGTAATTTGGTTTATCTCCATATTTAACAAGGTTGAGGCCAAGAAATTATGAATAAATCCACCAAACAAACCCTATGATCATGTCCGTTAATATCATTACTTTCCAATCAATGGTATTTCAGATGGCATATATTAGAATATGCGGTTGACCTTTGACTTTTATGTGCATAATTAAGAGTATTTGATGAATATATTTGCTATCGGTACTTTTTTGGTGCTTCCACTTTACCAATTGATAGCTCTCGCCTTTTCCTCTGTTCACGGTGGTCATGTTGAAGAGGAGTCTGAACTTACTGAAGATCATTTCAAATCCAAAACACTGGTAACTTGCAAATAGTATGTTTGTCAATTTACTTGTATCTTTTTGAAATCAAGTTCAATTACATTGTAAATGGGTGCATTTTCGGTAGAATCCAACACCCTTCATTTATTGTCTACATAGTTGAGTTTTCATTGTAAAGTTAGGGTGGAGTTGCAAGAAACCTATGACGTCTAAATCTGTCTTTAAATGGCTCGAGTTGAGGAAATGTTAGAGTTACTGAAAACTCTAATCCTCTTTTCTATGGATAATATAATCACCATTGACAAAACTATTGTGCAATATGTTGTAACATGCTTGCAATTTTCGCAATCCAAAGTAGCATTGTTGCAAACTCAGACTTGTCTTCTTCACAATGCACTTGAAAGAAAGAATATTCGACAACATTCTCAACTAGTCCTTGTTCAGAACCCTCTTTTCAAAGATGAAGAAGATGATGATGTCATTTCAGATCAACAACCAATGCAACGACAACTTAGTGAGACAACTCTAGATTCAAGTATAGTTCAAGTTCCTCTTTCCATGCCAATCATCAGACCTTGGGAAGAAATCAGGAAAAACAAGAATAGAATCAGTATCAGATATTCAAACGGTGTCACCTTTCATAATCCATATTACACCAACTGATCCAGTTCCAGAGTGTTGGATTGCTACAAGATGGCTCACATTCACCTACTCCAGTTCAAGAGAATATTTTGATATGCCAACATCGTCAGTGAGTTGGCCACGTTGAAGATCAGTTCTTTGATCTTCATCCTTGCTAGCATTGTGGAAAGAACAATCATCCTTCAAAAAAATGTTCTTACATCAAGAAACCTGTAAGAGTTAAGAACCACTATGGGTGGATGGATTCTTGGTGATGGTCATCAATAGTCAAAAAGATATGTCACTCATACCAACGAATTCACTCTCGAGTATTGACACATCTTGTAGTGGAGATATTTTCATTTTCTCACCTTGTACTTGACATGGGGGAACACCATCAGCGATTGACAATCCAGATTCAAGTTTTGAAGTCCCATCAATCGAGTAGTAACAAGTGAGCGTGACAAGCGAGCATGATTGGTTTGTGGTTTTCCTTAAACCACCACATAGTAAAAGACTTACACCTTCTACTAGACAACAATTTGTGGTTTCCCTTAAACCTCCACTTGGTAGAAGAATTTCAACTTCTTCTACATTACAATTTATGGTCATATTTAAACCAACCTTCGAGAGAACTTCCAATTAGCAGAAGACATCAACTTCCAACTTCTAGATAACTTAGGAAATGTCCTGGGAACCATTGAGACTAGAGCAAGGTTCCAGAGTTTGTGGTCATTCTTAAACTACCAGATTGGTTTGTGATATTCCTTAAACCACCAACACCATTTAGTAGAAGACATCAACTTCTACTAGCCATTCGGTTTGTGGTCGTCCCAAACCACCAGATTTTGATAACACATTCAACCATCAATAGCTACACACTTTTAGATTTCTGCTGCCCACTTTCAGATATCAACTTTCATATTAGACTCATACACACCCCTTCGGATAAAAGGGGGGGATTTTGGAAACCTAACTTTGGGTTACGATATTTCTCACTTGAAGAAATAAGAACAATTAAGTGATAGTGTAACATTCATAGGGAGTCCAAGAGACCTTGGAATATGAATCCAAACATCAAGACTATGTATTTATATGTGTATCATACCATTTAATAAATGAGCTTCATGATTACTTTATTTCGTGTGTCCAACACTTTCTTTGGCAACAAAAATTCACTTTTAGCGCTGATGAAAAGTTCAAAATTGTGCCACTAGAAAGTTAAAAAGTGTATTGATGGAAAACATTGTATGGCTTGTTTTTATTTCCACCTATTATTGGTAGGATTTTCAACTTTGCATCGATACAAAGTTTAAAAGGCCAGAGATTGGAAAAGTTTAACCCATGCTGATAAAAATTTAGAAAATGTATCATGTAATGTACCTGATTCAAACCTCATCTGTAATTGTACATATAGGTTGGTGAGTCGATGGTACCAATTGTAAATGTAAATGTACATCTAGGATGGTGATTCGTTGGCACCAAGTTTTGGTTTTGCGTGCACCTAAGTAGTGTGTGAGGTTTGTTTGTCAAAGAAAGGGTGCACAAATTCCATAGTGTTTCATGCACCTAAGTAAGTGCGCATGAATTTCACACCAAGGGAAGGGTGCACATATTCCATAGTGTTGTGCACATCCGAGTAAGTGTGCGAGGATGACCAAGTCATATCTATCTATCTATCTATCTATCTATCTATCTATCTATCTATCTATCTCTCTCTCTATATATATAAATATATATATATATGGATGTATATGTATTTGAGGTTGGAGAGTCTGTATGGTTATGAGTTTGGTGAACCAGGATGTATATAGGCCAATGCACCTTTCCTTGTAAAATGTAATCACACTCAAGTTATTAATAATATTACATCGCTGGGCATAGACAATTCAGATGAAAAGAAATGGGGGGATAAACTCCACTGAAAAAGGGAAAAGGGGGCTCAAATTTTATGAGAGGGGCTAATCAAAGGGGGCTTAAGTCCAAGGGAATATTTTATTAATATTTTTGAAAAGTATAATTCATGGATATTTATTTATCCTAGGTTCCCGAGGGATGCGAACGAGTCACCAAGTGGCTAAAGACTAATTTTGAATGTGAAAAGTGTCTAGTTTAAGACATGCAATATATATTTATGGCCTTAGTGTATTTGGGGGGATTATTCACTCATTCCGTTATCTTTTTTGACCAATTATCCTCTGCGAGAAAAACTGTCTCTACTATAACTTATTTCCATTGTATAACCCTATGCTTGGGACAAACTCGATGTGGTGGAAGAGGTGATTTGTTAGGATCGCGAGAATTCTCTCTAGGTGAGAGATTTGTTGTAGAGTAGGCGGGTTTTCAAGCTCATGAGCATACTCTCCAGGTGGTTTTTTTTCTAGGAATTGTTCCCTGGTGCGCTGAGAATTAGTTGTAGTGCTCTGAGACTTCCTTTTCGACTTGCTGCTGAAGCCTTGGAAGGAAAGTGGGGCATCCGAAGGACTATTGAGAAGAGAAGGGGCACACTTCCCGGGGTGGGATAGTTGTTAGAAAAACAGGACCGCGGAGCAATAAAATAAAACAAATTCAGAAACAAAACATAGAAGATACACAATACAAGAGAGACACAGATTTACGTGGTTCACCCAGTGTGGGCTACGTCCACCAGAGAAATTGCCAGGTCCTTTCTTTATTATTATCCAGCAAAATGAAGGGATACAACCTACAGAACAAACATAGAAGATACACAATACAAGAGAGACACGATGGATTCACCTGCCAGGTTACGCCCACTGCAGAAATTGCTGTCCTTTCTTATTATTATCCAAAGGATACAACCTTACAAACCCGGCCAGAATCTCCCTTCTCTCTCACGCCTCCTCTCTATCACAATACCTCAACATACTTTAGCCACAATACATTTCTCATAAAAAGAGGGTTGCCTTCAGTGGAAAACAACCTAACATAATCTCTATCATTAGATGTACGACCTTATAATGAACGGTCCAACTTCAATGAAATTACAATATACTTTACAAGGTAATTTTTCTTTAAGCCACTGAATTCCCCATCTGGACGTTGTTCTCGAACCCCATCAGCCTCCACTTTCCCCGTGACCCCAAATGGGGATATCCTCGACCTCGGTGAGGGGTACTTCTCCAGACTCTAACGTGGAAGATTATACATACTGGGTAACATCATGGGGTATAAACACGACCGAAAGTAAAGGACCTCTAAATCGGAGATAATCGTGCTCCACAACCAACAATCTCCCACTTGACTCCATCTCAACAACTCCACCGTCAAGTTGTATATGCCGACTCTGAACCTTCTTGGACTCGGAAAATTTCTCATCTTCATCTTCATATTCTGAGACTAACCGAACCGAAGCAAGAACTCCGGCCTCTGGTTACTTCCCTTTGTTAACATGTCTACAGAGCCTCGGCTAGTATGTATCTTTTCTAATTTCAATTGTCCATCTTCCAAGGTGGATCGTATGAAGTGGTGAACAAATTCCTCAACTGTATATGCTTAGTATTGAATGGAAGGTCGGTTATTTGCAAGGTGAATGGCACTCGTCTGTCACAAGCATAACCCTACCGACTTCCCCGCTTCTTTCCCAATTCCTCCATAAACCTTTGTAACCACCATCTCTTTACTAGCTCAGAAAGAATATACCTCCTCGGTCATGTTGAAAGTGAACAACCTTTGTAGTTTAAATCCAACTTACTTTTTTTTCACATATAGTAAAAACATACCCCGTAGTGCTCCTCCCGATGTCTTCTTATCACCGCCATATCCGGACCAACATATACCAGAGAAAAGTGTTCCAACCTCCAAAACATAATGCATGTGTAGTAGTACCTTCAAATACCTGAGAATCCAATATACTGCCTCCCAATGTTCTTTAAATAGATTGTTCATATACCGCCATAACTCCTAATCGCGTGTAATATCTAGTCTCTAGAAAACTACTGCATCACATACATCAAGTTGCCACCTACTGATGAATATGGGACCCTGACATGTATTCTATCTCCTCCCCGTGTCTTGGGACACATTTCCTTAGTTAATTTGAAAATGGTTGGCCGTGTACTAACTGGTTTTTCATTCGTGACTTTAAACCTCTCTAACACCCTTTCTCTCTGTACTCACCCCAGACAATGTGTCGTATTTACATTTTTCTTGTCTCATATTTCATACCAAGGATTTTCTTTGTAGCACCTTAAATCATTCACTAAAAATGAATTGGCTTTCTTTGAGCATATTTATAACCCGCAACAAGCATTGTCATCTGATCACACAGCAAGATAATATAGCTTCCATTTTCTAGCGCCTTTAAAATAAACATAGTGATCGAATGACATCTATTATAACCCCTGTTCTGTCATAAACCCATGAACTTCGTAGATACTGATCATTTTGAGCTTGCTTTAGTAAAATAAGCTCTCTTCAACCTCAAGATAACCAAATTCTCCTTCCCTTTGACCTCCTTTCATAATTCTTTGTGGCTGGCAGAGCACCCTTTCCTCCAAATTTCCATGGAGAAAGGATGTTTTTACATCTAACTGCTCAAGATGCAAATATTCTACCGCCACAAGACTTAAAATAGTCCTGTATTGAAGTAATTTTAAAAACAAGATAAAATATTTCATCAAAATCTATAATTTTCCTTTGTGCAAACCCCTACAAGTAAGTCTAGCCTTGTAAATTCTCTTTTCCTCCATCTTCTTCCTTCAACTTGTAAACCCATTTATTCGCAATGCTCTTTTTCCTGCAGAAGTAACTTAACCAAGTCCCAAGTCCGGTTATTTTCCAAGGAATCCATTTTTCTTCATGCCTTGCTTCCCACTTCTTTTTACAGGCTCACCGCATCGCTTCTTTTCATAACATTCGTTCACTGTAATCAATCAACAATAAATAATATAATGAAGGAGATCATCGTTCAGGGGGTATACTTAACGCAGAAGTATCTCCAAAAACACTTGTAGGTTTTTGAGGTACCTGTTTCTCCTACCGTTGTACATTTTGATTTTCAGGTTTTTTTTTTTTTTTTTTTTTTTTTTTTTTTTTTTTTTTTTTTTTTTTTTTTTTTTATTTTTCCTGTTTCTTTCCATGTAATCGATCTTTGTACATGACCTTTCATTGAATATGACATCTCTATTCCTAATGATTTTTTTATTTCATAATCCTATGTTTTATGTAACCAAAATCATTAACACCATATCCAATAAAGGTACACTTGATTTCTTGCCTCAAGCTTTGTTCTATTTTCTTTATCACATGGACAAATGATTCACACCTAGTAAAGTTTTCAAAAAAGAATAGTTTACCTTTTTCTTTGTCCATTCCTCCTCTGGAATTCTACCATCCAAAGAGCTTGAAGGTCCTCCTGCTTATTAAGTAAACAACAAGATCTACATCATCCGCCCAGTAAAACCGTAAGGAAAAACCAACACATTGCAATCTCATAATCCTTGCACACCCATGATTGTCCTATTCATCCTTTCTGAATAATACCATTTTCTTTTGTGGTGTTCGTGGAACTGCCTTCTCTACTAATCCCATGGTATGAATAATAGTAATCATCAAACTCCTTGTTGTCAGATTCACTTCCATTATCTGATTTGAGACACTTCAAAATTTTTCTCCTGCCTCATTCTCAACTAAAGATTTCCATTTAAGAAGTATCAAAACATCGGATTTTTCTCTAATGCAATAAACCCAAGTTTTCTAGTTGCATAATCAATAAAAAGTAACATAATAATGAGAGCCACCAAGAGATGATACCCGAGCCGGTCCCTACATCTGTATGCACAAGCTCTAACCTTTCTATCTTTCTTTCTTTTCCGACTTTGAGAAATCAATTTGTTTGTTTTCCTTCATAAACACAATGCTCACAGTAAGTCCAAATCAATTTGTTTAAGATCCGGCAAAAAAAATATTTTGTGAAGTATTCAAGATACCTCTTCACAATGTGTCTAAGCCTATGATTCCACATTGTTATATCCACTCTTGTAGAAGGTAAAGATATAGAAGAGTCAATATTACCAAGACATAAATACAATGTAACCTACCTTCTTCCTTTCATATCACCAATGATCCTTTGATGACCTTCCATGTCTTATCAGAATATGGATATACAACCTTCACTTGGCAACTGCCTCATTGAAATTAGATTTTCCTTAACTGAATATGTCTTTACCTCTTTCAACAACCATTGGTTTGCATTATGCTGTTTAATTTTTTTTACCTTTCCCATTCCAACAATTTTGCATGGTGCATCATCACCCAAATGAACCTCGGCCCAAAATCATCTTGAACAATCTAGAATTGTTTCCTATGGGGTGTGGTATTAAATGAAGCCCCTAAATTTACTACCTAAGACTTAGAAATATTATCTACGTAAAGAATCAAAGCATCTTGTAACACATCACCTATTATATTTGTTTCTTGATTTCTCTCCCTCACTGCCCATCTCTTTGTTTCTTTGAGCTCTCATAGCCTTTCTTCAGATGTCCTTTCTTCCCACAATCTCCATCACTCTATCTTCCATGTCTAGATTTCGATCTTCCCTTCCTATAATTCCTACGATTCCCCAGACCTTTCCTCTCTATCCTTTTGTCTCTCCCCCTGCTCTCCATGTTCAACGACACTGGGATGTCTCACTCGTGTTTTCCATCTATGAATTTCCTCACTAAGGATAACCTCAACAACATCATCAAATTTTAAGCTATTTGAACCAGAGACAGAGTTACTTACAGCCATGACCAAGCTTTCATTCCATCTTTTGGCAATGAGCACAAGATTAGAAGAGCTCCAACCTCATCATCAAAGTCCACTTTACGTAACTTAGTTTATTAGTAACCATATTAAATTCATTTAAATGATCCTGACTGCACTCCACCTTTCCTCGACATATTCATATTAAATAATCTCTCATTAGAAATACCTTATTGGATGATGAGGGTTTTTTCATACAATTTGTCCAACGCCATTCATCAAACCCTTCTTTTTTGTCTTTTCTTTCTCTGAGATATTGAAAGCCACCTGATCACGCTGTGCTCACTGTGATATCGCTCCTAGAGCCTTCTCATTAAGAATTTCCCATTCGGTCCTTCATGGCCGGACTCTTTCCTCTAATAATTAAACAGGGAATAATCTTCCATATAAATAATCTTCCATCTCAGATCTTCCATAACTAGTAGTTATTCCGTTAAATTTCTTGACCCTAAACTTTCCATCTTCCTCGATTGCTCCCACTCAAACTAGAGACCCTCTTTTCCTCATGAAGTACCTTACTCCATGATACCAGCTAGAAAAATAGGGACCATTTAGAAATAAAATAAACAAATCGAAACAAAACACAAGATAATAATACAAGAGAGACACAGATTTACTTGGTTCAACGTGGGCTACGCCCACCGTAGACAAATTTTAGGGTCCTTTCTTTATTATTATCCAACAAAATGAAGGGATACAAATACAACAAACCTCAACAACTCTCTTTCTATCACAGCTTCCTCTCAGAGTACAATACTTGCCAACATACTTAGCCATTAAATAAAATTTCCTCATAAAGAGGGTTTCCTTCAGGGAAAAAACCCCAACATAATCTCTCTCGTTAGATCCGTAATCTTATAATGAACGGTCCAGATTTCATAATGAAATTACAATATACTCTCATAAGGGTACTTCAGACTTCCCGTGTGGAAGAGCGTACATACTTCTGGGGTGTAAATACTTCATGGGGTATAAACACGACTGAAAGTAAAAGACCTCTAAATCAGGAAGATAATCAGGCTCCACAACCAACAATAGGCATGTGGGGAATGAGAGACTGTAGTCTATTTGTAGCAGTGGGCACCTTATATTGAGAAATTCCATTGTTTATCATACCTTAGTCAAGCATTAGGAATCCTTTTTCCCTAGTGGAGTTTAAGCCCCAACTCAGAGGTGACCTGCTATTGAAAGATTACAGGCAACATAGTCTATGGTTGGGAGGAACTTCTGAGTTCTGCACACAGTTGGTGACCTTTCATAAAAGACAAGTGTTATTTATGTGCTTGTCTCATTTACTATGTGTTATTTACTTATGTTTGATATGGTTTTAATTCTTGTATTATGTTTCATATAAGTAATTACTGTTATTATGTATAATGCTACTTGGACATGTATGTGGAGTGTTAATATTCAATATCTGTAGTTGTACATGCTGAGTATGACAATTATTATTAGTTATTTCATTTAAGTTAACTTTACAATAATGGTCACAAGTCTACGAGGAGAGGACAGAATGGCTATGCGCACGGGGAAATACTCCGTGCACACAAGAGGATGAAATCGCTACGTGCATAGGGAAGCACTCCGTGCACACAAGAGGATGAAATCGCTACGTGCATAGGGAAGCACTCCGTGCACACAAGAGGATGAAATCGCTGTGCGCATAGGGAAGCAACCTGCGTGCATAAGGAGAAAAATACTTGCATGTGACACTAGAACGATGGAGTGCACAGTAGTAGCCATATATTCAGAGTGGATTACACACATAATAGTGTTTGTGTGCTTAACATGCTTGTACAAACAATCATATTGTATTGATTCTGCTATTATAAGTTGCATGTGAAGAGGAAAGTTTGTGTGGCGTGACCAACTTGGGGTCGTGCATGTTAATTCAAGTGTTTCTATGCAGGCCAATGTTATAGAGTAGAATCTGCACACTATATTTTGGAGTAGTGTTTCTTAGTAGTAATCTGGGGACTTTATATATTGGTATTAGAGTGACTAAAGTTGAGGTTGCGTGGCGTGGCCTAGCTTGGGTGGCTGGGGATGTTACATTATGGTATTAGATATGGTAACAAGACCCAACTAGGAGGCTGGGAATGTTACATTATGTTACCAGAGATATTGGTTCAACACTATACTTGTATGGGCCATAGATCAAAATGAAATTTTTGTACGCGCTAAGTATTGGTGCCACATAGTGAAGAGTTTATTGAGCATGAAAAAATATTGGTGTACAGTGCAGAGCTTTGATGCGCAGGTGCACACACTAGAATTTGAGATGTTAAAATCATCCAAGGAATCAAAAGAAAGGATTATGACAAAAAGGTGTAGATTTTTCATGAAGTTTCCACATGAATTCATCTAACAAATTTGATTGCCTACACATTTTGTAAAATTAACAATGATTAGAGCAGGACAAAATCAATGCAAGAAGTCAAAAGCATGGAATATGCACAAAGAACTTACAACCACGATGATGAATTCAAGGATTTATATGTCGGTATGGGTATTGATAGTACAAAACCCAAGGAGGAGTGCATAAACTTGGTAGAAACCATAAAGGGACTGCAAAAATACATACAAAACTATAAAGTTGATAATGAAAGGCTAATGAAACCCAAGGAGAAACAAGATGGCTTCAATATCAAGTTGTTGCAAAGATTGGATAGAATAGAAAATAAAACGAACAAGAAGACAAAGTCAAGTAAGTCAAGAGGTCATAGGTCTCATGGTGAAATAATAGAAACAAGAAGTGATGATAGGAAACATCGCCACTCACCAAAGAATTCATTTAGGAAAGCGTGTTGTAGCTCAAGTCCATCTCATGTCAGAAAGCATAAGAGAAGGATCGGGATGGACGAGCTACATGGAGAAATGAATAAGATCAAGCCTACTACCTTTGATGGTGAGGACAAGAAGGATGAAGATGAAAAGACCTGACTCTTGGGTATGAGGAAGTAATTAGAGATTCACAATTACACTACATAGGAAGAAGAAATAATTTCCATCTATCAGTAAAAGGGAAAAGCATCAATGTGGTGGGATCAGTTCATGCAAGTGCAATAGATTTAAGAAAATAAGGTTACTTGGAGGGAGTTCAAGAGGTATTTTCAAAAGAAATACTTAACCAAGAGGTACTATGACAAGAGAATGAAGGAGTTCTTTGAACTTAAGCTTGTAATTATGGTAATAGATGAGTATGAAAGAAGATTCTTATAACTGTTGAAAAATGTCGCATTCATCAAGGATGAGCAAGTTAAAATTCAAAGGTACCTGAGTGGGATGCCCTCATTTATCAGTGAAATGATACAATATGATGACCCTAAGACATTGGAGGAAACCATAATGTGTGCTAAATTCCTCTATGATCAACACAGGGGAAGATCGAATTTCCAAAAACATGACAAGATGAAAAGCAAGGTGGAACAGAGGAAGAAGGGAATTAAACCACTATGTTTCATAAATACCACACAAGCACAACCAAATTTTAAGGAGCCTGAAATGATTGAGATAGTGGGGAAAATACCAAGGAAAAAACCTATTCAATGTTGGGGTTGTGGGGGAGATCATATGTACAGATATTTCCCTCAAAGAGGTGAAAAAGAGAGGAATGCACATGGTGTAAAACAAGTTATGATAGTTGAAGACATTGGAAGAAATGTACCTAGGATTTACACAGCCCTAGATAACAAGCAAGATGAGTTTCAGTCACACATGATTGAAGTGGAAGGTGTTGAACCTCTTTTTTTCTCACCCCCACCTTATTCTTTTTTACCGCTTATTTTTTTACCTTTTCTTTTCCCCCTTCTATACTTTCCTTTTCCCACTTTCTCTTTTCCCTTATTTTTCCTTTTCTTGGCACTACCATACTTAGTCATTTTTTCATGTTCATGGACTTTTGGACTCACGAACTCTCACACTTGCATTATCTCTGTTCAGCCTTGTATAAGTCCGTCCAACACTTAGAATATTTTTACACCTTAGGCTTTCGTACTTGCGGACCTACATGATGCACCTCCACTCTCTCCACTGTCTGCCTGACACTTTCCAATACTTAGCCATTTCATGCACTCATAATTTTGGACTTCTGGACCTGCCTTTTCATACTAGTCGCCAACCCTTACTTGTCCCTTCACATTTTTCGATTTAACATTTATTGTTATCCCTACCTACCCAGCTACCAAATTTATTGTTGAAGTGTTCATTAATTAAATATGCTAATACTGAGGCTATTAATAGTTATTTTGAGTTAATGTTTCCGTAAAAAGAAATCTAACTCAAGTTCATTTTACTGTGCAAAATAATATTTCAAGAAAAGATGGTGAGCTCCGTTGGGACAACCATGAGGAAAAAATCATTTTGTGGGGATACTTTGAACCTATTTACTAGGGAAGATCATAATTATCATTGGTCCCACTCCTACTGGTATTATTCGAAATTGCTAGATAAAGAAGACAACAAAGTGTGGGCCTCATGAATAGTTCTCGTGAGATGTGTTCCAGAAGTCTTTAAATGCAAGGATATCATCACCTAGTACGTCAATAAGATTATTCAAAATAGAAGGGTCATCTCTTTGCATAGTAGTTCTCCTATCTCATTGACACCTTCAATATTTAGAGAAATGCTGAAATTGCCAGAGCTAAACCTGGTCTATAAAGGGGAGGAAGCTAGAAATTTATTAAAAATAAAGAACAATGGAATAAAGATTCTTCAATAATATTTGCATGAACCTGTGTCAATTCCTAAAGACATATCCATAATTCAGGTAAGTACTTTAAATAATCCTTATAAATAAATTGCCTGGTTATTTACTCAAATTGCTGGCCAGGACTCTATAGAGACAATTCCTCGACTGACATTATATATATTGCATTTTTTGGTTCATGAAAACACTATCTTCGATTAGACGAAGATTATTTCGAATGAAATCACTGCACAATTGACTAATTTCAATACTGATAAAAGGTTTTATATGTCATCTTATTTGATATTTTCTATCACATATTGTCATACTTTTGAGGGTTTAAACATTGCTCGGAGAATTAAAATAAAGGTGAACCTTGTGACCATGTGGTACCAAGCTCTATGGAGGCAAAGAGTCAGCCATCATTTTTATGAGGTGTACTCATATTTTGTATCTAAATTCAA
Organism: Picea sitchensis; assembly: GCA_010110895.2. NCBI lineage: Eukaryota > Viridiplantae > Streptophyta > Pinopsida > Pinales > Pinaceae > Picea > Picea sitchensis. The sequence continues at coordinate 14,963 of SNQJ01S0016396.1, read as the reverse complement.
GAGGTTGTTTTTTAGGGAAGAGACTTCGTGACTATCATTGGAAGAAACAACTTTTCTGAAGGGAAAAGGAGTTCTTGAGAAAATGGAATATTATAATGTCATTAGGGTTTTCTTTTCTATCAAGAAATCTATTTTCCTCCCCTATTATATATTTGATAATCTGTTTATCATTGATATAGCTAGGTAATATAATTTTTGGTTCCATACTTTCTCTGAAAAAGGAAAAAGTAGTTCATACCTCTCCCATGGAAAGTTGGTGAAATTTTGCTCTGGGAATTTCCAAAATAGACAAATATGATGCTTGTTTCAATCATTTTGACCTGAGATTCATAGAGTAAATCAAGGGTTTCGACCCTAATCACCTTTTTAATAATTATTTTCTTTCAGTTGGCTCATCCCTGCACTTTTAAATTCAGCTGTCGGCAGAGAAGAAGAAAATGATAGCCACAATCCTAATAACCAAGAAGCCGACAAAGATTATGGAGATATAGAGACTATTATAAGCAGTACAAAACACCATAAAGAAAGAGGAAAACCCATGAGTGATAAAAATGTCCAATCACCAGTTGTCTCTTGAAGAATTGCCTTACCAAAGGCAAATCCTCAACTAAGGACATCCCACATAAGAAAAATGGATAGTAATAAATCAGAAGATGATGAAAAGAGGAAACCTCCTAAAGGGAACCTAGAGAATCCCCATAAATTACAGGTCAAAAGAAAAAGGACTAATTCACAGAATGAGGGGGATGAAACACATGCTCAAGAAGATGATTTGTTATTGGAGAACATGGCTTTGAATGTATATTTTGAAAACATTACTTTCTCAGATGTAGAAGTATCAACTCGAGAAAATGTACAACCTGTATCCAAACTCATGATATAGGATGAGACATTTTCTGATGAGGAAACGTTCGTTGTACAAAATGAATATTTTGATAAAGAATATAAGATATTATTTTTTGAGAGAACTACAAAGAGTAATATCAGGAAGCTATGATCTACCATTGATACTCGAGATATGTTACCTTCCAAATTATCATCTATTCATAAAGCTACAGGGGATGCACTTGACGTCTCAATTGCGCACATGGAAGAAGAGATTTCTCAATTGAAAGAAATAATTAAAGAATTGGAGGGAACCCTCATGCATCCACTTGTTCTAGCTTCTCTCGTCACTATGATTCGTCCTGGAAAAGGTCTTCAAGAAAACCTAGAACCAAGTGCAAGGGTCAAAGGAATTTTCAATTGAATTATTTCCACCTGACACTTTGTCGAACAAAATATTAAGAAAAGAATGTCATTGATTGTAGAGTTGTGGGATATCGAAAAGAGTTTTGCTTCTCTCGATTTAAGAATTAAGAATACCAAGGAATATTTAAACTTGGATTTGAAAAATGATGAAGGGTTCTACACAAACAGAGTTGTGATGTTTACAATGAAAGTTTCAGAAATGACAGAGAAAACAATAAAGTAAGAAAATCTACCTTCTATGAGCCACATCAAACAATTAAAATCCTGTTGGATGGAAAGAATTAATGTGTTAAAGGGTATGATAACTCAACTTTCTTATTTATCAAGAAGGAAGAATGACGCATATTAAAAAATCCTTGAGTTGGATATAGCTGGAACCACCATTGAAGTCCCAGATCCTAAATATTTTTCAAATTTTATTCTTATGACTCAACAACATTTTGAAGAAAAAATTGAAGAATTAAAAAGGACATCAAATGAAAAGTTTGATTGTATGATTGAATTTACACATGATCACATTGACAACTAGCTTGTCGAGTACATAAATTAAAATGAAGATATTGAAAATATATTATCTGTTGACCTTAGGGAAATTGAAAAGGAGTTATTTAATGTTAAAATAAAATAATAAGTAACCGTCGCTCCATTAAGGGACTTCATCCAAGAATGTTTGAATAACTCAATCGCCAAGATCTTCAAAATTCCAACAGAGGTAGTTATGACTAGTAGTCAAACCTTAAATAGCAAGAGTATAAAAGAAGTAGCACCAAGAAAATGAACATAGAGAGATACCATCATAGTAAGTCTGTGATGATCACATGCTTCTTTCTTTATCAATTTTCATCTAATTCTTCTTCTTCTTTGAATAGAAAGGTATAAATGAATCCTGATAACTTTCTCTTTGTATTCTTTCTAGATTCCGATGTTTGACATCCACCCATTTTCTTCCTTCTACATTCTATCTTCTTGTATATGTTTGCTTTATGGTGCGCGGGAGCTCCAATCTTAGTGCTTTGGACAAATTCCTTTTAATTTCAAAGCATTGTAACAAACTTTATTATTTTTGAGAAATCCTAGAGAACTAATTCGAGATTAGTTTTGACTGTATTTTATAACTTTGATCTTTGAGTATAAAGTATTTGAAAATGATCTATCATAATCTTCTTTTGAGATATACAAGCATTTACTCTATAAAATTTCTCTTTTGCGTACAAACCATCTTCTTTTATTTTTGATGTGATCAGAAATCTTTATTTTCACTATGGTGGATGTGAGGAAATTTTGTTTATTTTTTGCAATGTGTGATGTGTGAGATTCCTAGTCCATTTCTCAGTAATGCTCTTTGATAAATCTTTTTACTTTTCAGCGTTTTAATTTTTATTTAAGCATTAAAGATTGGACTATCTTAAGGTCCTATATTATTCTTGATTTTTGAATCCCAAAGAATATCATAATCCAAAGAGGAGTACCACCTCTATAGAAATGAAGGGGGATTCATATCCTCATGAGGTTTCTATTTTGATCTTGACAGATTGAAGCGTCAACATTTTTGGTGACCATACTAGGTATGAATTGAATATTTAGATCTGGTTTTGCATCCTAAAATTGCATGAATTTTCCAAAGGCTAACCAGACCCAATTAGAAATTGGATTAAATAATCAATGAAGTATTCTTCATAAACTATATAATCTTGCAATAACAACAACTAAAACTAGAGAACAATTAGAGAGGTCTTGACAAACACTAGTTCAAGAATAATAAAGAGAATATCTTTGAAGACAAAGGAGAGATGAAAGACAAGACCGGAGAAACAAGAGACGAGCTCGAAGAGCGCAAGAGAAAGGTCAGAATTAAAGCTGGACAAATGAAAAGGACCAATCACTAGAAGAAAAAGTAAGTTGCTGGATACCTTAGAAAGTGAAAAGCATATTCTTGACGAAAAGGAGAATATTCCAGACATGGCATAAATTAATGAAGAAAGATGTGAAGAACCAAATGAAGAAATACGAAACGAAAAAAATGTATAAAGATGAGAAGGCAAGCGAGAGGATAGAAGAAATGAAGAAATACGATGATTTAGAAACCTGAGTAGGATAAGAGATTGTCCCCTCGATCTTCGAGGTGAACAACATGAGCTCCCTGTTCTTCCTAAAGGTACTTTGAAAGCATTTTACAGAGATGGAACAATCAATGCTAAAATAAATCTTGATTTGTTTCTAGATGTTTGCGATTTCCATCTTTTGGAGCATGACGATGTGATGGTAAGATTATTTCTTCAAACTTTGTGATCCAGATTATTTTCGGCATGAAATGAGAGTGGAGATATAATAAATAAATATAAAGAGATATCTCAGATATTCAATAATATAACATAAATATATCAGAGATGCAACCATAAACACATAGATACATTAATACACAATTTCTATTAATGAGAGAAATGTACAAAACTGTAGAAATATAGAGTGAAAGACTCGCTAGAATGGTGGCATCTTATCTCTGAGAAGAGAAGTGACGAATACTCACATTCGCAAGAAGATGAATTTTAAAATGAGGCTACAAAGGCCTATTTATCATAAATAAAATCCAAAACCCTAACCCCAGAAGATGAAAAGCCAACAGTTTTGTGGACCCCGTTTTGGGTAGTTTGGTGTATCGACTTCCCGGGGGTGTAACTTTGGCATACGATCTCCATTTGGGGAGCACGATAGCTATTTGGAAAGGTATCATTGAGGAGATTAATTTTGGGGGATCAATTAGAGCCTTTAGCTATGTTTGAGGTACTCGATCCTGAAAATACATTATTTAGGCCTTCAAAATGGCCCCAGAAGTCTAGGAACTAAAAAAATGCTAAAAATAGTAAGTTGCCAGAAAACTGTTTTGAGCTAGTTGGAATAGGTGGGTGGACACTAATATCCACCTGGATCAATCCTCCCTCCTTAGGAATCAATGGTCTCCATTGCGTTGAGTTCCCAGGGGAGAGGGAAAAGCGTTTGCTGAATTTGCATCTTCATGAGCTACTTTCCTTACTCGAGAAGTTGTGCTCCTTAGCTTGTTGAAGGTTTTCATGAACCTTTTGCTAGAGGGGTTGAGTCCGTTCAACCATTCGGGCTACATGAGATGACTATGTGAAAAAGGAATATTTTCACTTTGCTGCAATCTTGTTGACCTAGTTTTGTTGGATAAAAGGTGCTTGGGTCGAGGTTGTAGTGGTTGTAGTGTCCTTTTGTTCATCTTTTGAATAGATTGTGAAGAAGATGAATTTTGTAGTATGAGATATTACCTTTCAAAACTGTTTAGATGGGATAGTAGTTGGAACCACCTCTTGTATCCTGTAGATATGACCCCCAGAGTAACAATGACACTACAGGGTCAAGAATTATAGATATCATGACGCTTCCACCTATATGGTTGGCCCAAGAGAACATCATAGACATCCATAGGGGAAACATCACATAATACCTCATCTTTGAAGGGATGGATGTTATATGACACTCGACACTTCTAGCTGACATAAAGATCTCATCCCTGGAGAAGCCACCTGATGTTGTATGGCTGCAGGTGTGTTGTTGTCGATAATCCCAACTGTTTGACGACCTCTACTAAGATGATTTTCTTCTGGCTTCCGCTATCAACAATAAAATGCAGTGGGGTCCCCTTCACCCACATCTGTAAATGAAAAAGGTGCTCTCCCTCTTCAGGATATGCTGGTTCTTCTAGTTGAATTGTTGTGATCGCGAAAGTAGCAGTGGGGTTTGTGTTGATGATCCGTCTTCTCCCATTATTTTATGAATCAGATTCCAAATCTGGGTTCATATATTTTTCTTTGATCTCATACCTCAATGAATGTTTTGAGAAACATTCATCGGTGTTGTGCCAGACAATTTTGTGGAAATTGCACCACTTTCCAGTGTCCTTTTTTTTCTTTACATGAACCTTCTTTTCCTGTGGCTCAGACTGATTTTCAGGAGGCTGTTTGTTAGGGTCGTCTTTATCATACTTTGGTTGTTGTGTATTTGTAGAACAAACTCCATTTGTTTTGGTGCCTAAATTTCTGCTCGATTTTGAGAACATATCGATAGGAAAATCCCAACGATGAGATGTTCAGAAACTCCATTTCAGTTTGGATGTATCTGTGTAGAGCCCCACGATAGTTTAGAACCAAATTCTGCTCATAATCTTTGATACCCAGCTTGGTGCGCAATGTATGGAAGGTATTGATGAACTCCGACACTGCTTGGCCCCTCTCTTGACGTAGCGTGGTCCATCTCATGTACTAGTCGTCAAATTTACCAACATGGTAATATTGTTCCTTGACTACATCCACAAAAAAATCTCAAGTGGGATCGACCCCATATATTCCAGACTTTTCTTTGGAACTTTTCTCACAGTAATTTTCCCACCAATGTTTGACATGGGGGAGAGACTTAGGGAGTGTGAAGGTGATCTTTTCCCTATCGTAGAAATTGTGAACAAAGAAATAACCTTCTAGCAGATTTAACTATTTCTCTAGGGCATCTGCATCTATTTGTCCTTCAAATACGAGAATATAAAAATTAAATTGTACCTTGAAAGGTGAGGTGCATCCAAAGTCGCCTATTAATGAATACGCTCCAATTTTTATCGACAAGCGTTGAAGGATGTGGGAAAAATTCTCCATCATTTCGCCCCTCTATCGTGTGAGAGCTTGCTCAAGCAACAAATTAATAGAATTGTCTACTTTATAATTTTTCTTTTCTTATGCCATGGAGGGTTTCTTGGGTGTACGAAAGTGATTGTCCTCAAGAGAGACAATATTGAGACCCAACTTGCTATACTTGGACCTCGTCAGGGATATGCACTAAAAATAACCGATCAAGAGCATCCTACTCTTTAACCACTGATCCAGATTATTTTCAGCATGAAATGAGAGTGGATATATAATAAAGAAATGTACAAAGATATCTCAGATATTCAATAATATAACATAAATATATCATAGATGAAACCATAAACAAAGAGATACAATAATACACAATTTCTATTAATGAGTGAAATGTACAAAACTATAGAAATACAGAATGAAAGACTCTCTAGAATGGTGGCATATTATCTTTGAGAAGATATGTGACAGCTACTCACATTCACAAGAATATGACTGTTACAATGAGGCTCCAAAGGCCTTTTTATCATAAATAAAATCCAAAACCCTAACCCCAAAAGATGAAAATCCAACAGTTTTGTGGACCCCGTTTTGGGTAGTTTGTTGTATCAACTTCTGGGGAGCGTAACTTTGGCATACGATATTAATTTGGGGCATAAATTTGGCATACAATATCCATTTGGGGGCTATCACTGATGTGCTCGATCCTGAAAAAACTTCATTTAGTCCTTCAAAATGGTCCCATAAGTTCATGAATCGAAAAACTGCTAAAAATAGTAAGTTGCCAGAAAAATGTTTTGAGCTAGCTGGAATAGGTGGGTGGCCACTGATATCCACCTGGATCACTTTTTCGTCCAAGCATATGAATGGTACACAACATTTCCCACCATATCAATTGGTTCATTCAATGATCTCGAAACCATGTTCCTGACTATGTTAGCTCCCCCATTCATGTGTCATACTCTTCTCACTAATTTTACTCAGATTTCTCTCAAGAAAAATGAAAGGATAAGAGACTTTAATCTTAGATTCAATAAAACTATGAACAAGATTCCTGAAGATAAAATGCCTAATGATCCAGTGATACTTGGTTTTTATAAGAATTCCATTCCACCAAATGTGAAGTTTTCTATTAGAGCCGCACAAATTGATACTATGGAAGAAACAATGATCAAAGTTACATAAATGGAGGAAATCATGATTGAAACGGGTGTTCACCTTGACAGTATTCTCGGAAAATTACAAAGGAATATGGGTAATCTAAATATTGATGATCAAGCAACAACTAGTTCGAAAGGGAATGAAGAGCAAAGATCGCGACCAAGTCAAAATCAAACCATCGGTGGAGTATTTTTCAAAGGAAATATACCGTATGTGAAAACAGGCCCTGTTGCAGCCGAAGAGACTAAGCAAATGATCAAGATTGTAAAAAATGAATAGAACCATTAGACAAATGCAAAATGAAATAATGATATTGAGAAGGGACGATAATTATATACCCAATCCAAGGGTGTTGGTCCCAAAACAAAGAAGGAATCCTCCTTAAGAGAAAAAAGTGAGGTTTGAAAATGATGATAATCAACAAAGAAAGAGGGTCCCCAAAAAACCAATTCTAAATGAAACAGTTGTTGATAAACCATATAATGAATAAATAGTTGAACCGAAAAATGTTTATTTACTAGAAGAAAATTTTGAACCTATACAAACGAACATATGCAAGACGTCCATGTATATATTTGAAGAAGGAGAGGATGATCATGTCTCACAAGAAAACATCGCCCAAACAATGGCATTTGTAAATAAATCCAAAAGTAGAGATCATTCTAAAAAATACAAAGAAAAAGAAAAAGATAAAGAGAATGAGAAAGAGAGTAACAAAAGTGTGATAAGCAACACTGGAGCTAAGAAGCAACATCAAATGCCAAACCCCCTCCAGATGATATATAGTTTTGTTGATTATCTGATCTAGATTATTTTGAGAACGACATGAAGAAAAAAATATAAAATAGATATAACAAGGAAATACACAGAGATATTACAAGAAACATAAAAATATAGTGAAACCCAACTTCTATTAATGAATAAGAGAGAAAAACAATGTAGAACACAAACTAGCAGAATGGGGTAGCTTATCTCTGAAAATAAAGAAATGTTGGCTACGCTTAATTCGCAACAAGATTTAAATCAAACTCCATTTCATGGTTAAAGGGCCTCCTTCACCTCAATTATATATGAGAGAGTGAGAGGAGAACAATTCCCATGATACATGTGGGATAAATTAATCTAATTTTATAAAATGCCATAGGCACGTAAAAAACTAGGACTTTCCGGGCGGTCACCCATGCCAGTACTTCTCTAGCCTAAGCACACTTAATTACGAAGTTATAATGGGATATAGTGCATTAAATCTATGCTGTAGGCATGCACATAAGACCACTAGGAAATAATTACATGATGTTTGTAATTAACAAATGAAGATGGCATTACATTCCATTCCCCATCAAAAGGGTGAATATCATGGTTTATCAAAACCATAGGATTGAAATGTTGATTCAATGGAAAAGGTGGATGGCCACTGAGATCCACCTAGATCATTCCTCCCCCATTAGGAAGAAATGGTCCCCATTGTGTCAATTTCTCTCAAGAGATGGGGAAACGTTTGCTGAATCTGAACCTTGGTGAGGCACTTGCCTTGTTGAAGTAGATGTCCTTCTTGTACCTTGCATCTGGAAGGATGTCATGAACTTGTTGGAGGTGTTGGATCCATTCAACAGATCTGTATGCATGATCTACCTTGGTCTAAGTGTGGGAATACTCTATTGATGAAGATGCAATAAGAAGAGCTATATCAATGGGGGATAATGGTTGGAACCCCAAGCACACCCGAAAAGGGTCATGGCTAATAGATCTATGTTGAACATGGAAGAATATCATTCTCTTTGTGCTCCTATACAATATTTTTGATCTTCTTCTGTTGGATAGAAATGTCTTGGGTCAAGGATGTAGTGGTCGCAGTGACCTTCTGTTCACCGTATGACTGGATCGTGAAGAGGGAAAACTTTGTGGTCTGAGATATTACTTTGCGCCATTGATTTTATGAGATCAATAACTGGTAGTCACTAGAGATACCTTTGGTACCTTGTAGATATGACCTCCCAAAGTAACAATGAAGTTAACATATATGAATTTTCCACAGTTACTCCTAGAGTAACAATGACAATGTTACTCTGGAGATTTCTTATAGATAGCATGAAGTTTCCACATATATGGTTGTCCTAAAATAAAATTAGAGACTTCAAGTGGAGAAACATCACACACTACCTCATCCTTGAAGGGCTTGATGCCATAGGAAAGGTGAAATTGTTGGCTGGCACAAATGTCTTGTCCCCAACTCAACCATCCGATGGTGTATGGTTGGGGGTGTGGTACCATTGACAACTTCAATCTATTGAAAACATTGACAGATATCAGGTTCTTCTGACTCTTTCTGTCAATAATGAAATGCATTGGGGTCCCATTTACCCACATCTGTGAGTGGAAGAGGCACTCCCCCTCTTGAAGTTCCTCTCGTTCTTCTGGTTTTATTTTTGTAGATGTGATGGAAGCAACAGGTTATGCATCGATGGTATGTTTCCATTTATTGTGCTTTGAATTAGAGTTCAAGTCATGTTCCAATTCATTTTATTTGAGCTCGGCCTCCGATGATGTTTTTAGCGACATTCTTCAATGTTGTGCCAGGGATATTGTGGAACTCACACCACTTTCCAGTGTCTTTCTTAAACTTCTCATTACCCTTCTTTGCCCGTGTCTTTGAATGGATCTCTTGAGGTTGGAATTCCTTGTTTATATGTCCTTCGTTATGCGATTTAGGGTTTCCTTTGCCATACTTCTATTGTGGGATATTTTCAAACTTGAACTCTCGTTTACTCCATTTATTGAATTTCTGCTCGATTTTGACCGCATATCGATAAGAAAATCCCAGTGAGGAGATGTCCAATAAATCCATCTCTATTTGTATGTATTTGTACATAGCACTGCGGTAATTCAACATCAGGTGCCGCTCAGAGTCTTTGATACCCAAATTTGAGTGCAAGGTATGAAATATGTTAGTGTACTCTGACATCGTCTAGTCTCTTTTCTGACGTAGAGTTGTCCATCTCATGTATTGGTCATCATAGTTTCCGACAGGGTAGAACTCCTCCTTTAGGAAATCTACAAAGGTTGACCAAGTGGGTTCTCTCCTGAATGGTGTAGATTCACCTGTGATGTATCTCTCCTAGTAACCTTACCACCAAGCTTTGACATGAGGAAGGGATTTAAGGAGTGTCAAGGTGATATTTTCACCGTCGAATATTTTTCGGATAGAATAATAACCTTCTAGCATATTAAACCATTTTTCTAAAGCATATGCATCTATCTGGCCTTCAAATAAGGGGATATCAAAATTGGCTTATAATTTGAAGGGTGTCACACCTTTGAAATGGATGCTTGTCAAAGAATCCTCGGTCACCGCCATCGATAGTATTTGAAGGATATGATGGAATTTTTCCATCATCTCGTTCCTCTATCGTGTGAGGGCTTCCTCGAGCAACATATTGAGACAATATCTTGCTTTTTCCTCCATGGGAGGTCACTTGGGCTAGTGAGAGAGGTTCTCCTCAAGTGAAAGTAGCTTGAGACCCAAATATTTATACCCTGACCTCATTGAGGACCTGCTTTGAGAAATGACAAGGAGCAAACTGCTCTGATACCACTGAGTCAGATTATTTTGAGAATGACATGAAGACATAAATATAGAAGAGATTTAACAAGGAAATACACAAAGATATTGCAAGAAACCCAAAAATATAGTGAAACCCAACTTCTATTAATGAATAAGAGAGAAAAACAATGTAGAACACAAACTAACATAATGGGGTAGCTTCTCTCTGAAAAGAAAGAGATGTTGTCTATGCTTCATTCATAACAATCTTTACATCACACTCCATTGCATGCTTAAAGGGCCTCCTTCACCTCAATTATATATGAGAGAGTGAGAGGAGAAAAATTCCCATGATTCATGTGGGATAAATTAATATAAGTTTATAAAATACCATAGGCATGTAAAACACTAGGAAGTCCCTTGCGATCATCCATCCTGTTAGCACTCTGTAAATCCATTCGGTTGATAAACAAACGACGAAGGTAACTTTTTCAACCAAATTTGAGACCTGAAACTAGCCTTTCGGATCTGAAGAGGGCTCTCTCAGAAATGGCACGGTCTCCATGCAGGATATGACTTTGAAAACAATGGCTAGATTTAACACCTATGATAAAATGGGTTTTGGTTATATTGGCGCAGGAAAGTAAGACTTGGGCTATGGGGTGAATTTGAGGAAGAGATGGGACAAATGACTCAGTGACCGAACTCGAGAGGATAAGTATAGGCGAGAAACAACCTTCAGTGTGAGACCATAGTGTGTGGTGGGAGAAATTACAGGAAGTAACTCAGGAGAATCACTGTGGACGAATTCAAAGTTAGCTTTAGAGGAAACCATTTTGTCTAAGTGGTGTGAACATGGGGCGTTGTACAACGAATCTACAGGTTCGATAATTCGTTCCAAAATAGACAGAAAATGATATGAAACAATGATAACATGAAGCACATACATAGAGAAAGAAATCACAATACATCCAACTGTTACAACTAGAATCTTTTCTTCAAGTTACAAGACCTTTGCATTAAATTCCAGTCAAAACTCAGATTACATAAAATAGCTGTTGTCTGTACCACATTTGCCAACCAACCCTGTTTACATGGAAATGATCCCCATATATAGAAAACTAATTTCACCCTTGGCTTCTAGGGTTGAACTCCTCCCTCCTAGAATCATGGATCTGTTTTCTTTGAAAGAGAACAATAACTTCAATAGATTCACTAAAAATAGAAAACCCAACTTTTTCAAATCATAATTGTAACCAAAATATTCTTTACAATAATTGATCATGATCAAAATTTGACCATATGGTTTTGATGAGTCCTTATGTGCACTATTGGGCACTCTGTCACCCTTGCACAACAAGTTTGCTACGCAATAGTAACCTACAACAAAACACGCAGCGGATTGTGCAACAAACTGGGAAAATAGGCGTTAAAGATTGCATCTTATCTCACTGATAAAAAACTATTTTTTGAAACTAAGAGATATTTTGTATTTAATCTTGTTATAAAGAAAAATATCTCTCATTTTCTTTAAATTCATCTCCATTTGGCCGTAATACATGTCACAAAAACATGTCTTGGACAGGAAATCATGAAATCTGAAAAATAGTTCTCAAATATTCCTTTGAATCTCCTAATCTGTGACCCATTTTACAAATCTGAGAGAAGTTTTTATTATTTGGTTTGTCCTCGACAAAAACCTCTCAGGGATTTTCAAAATTCCTCTCCAATTGGTCATAAATGGATCTTGAAGTTGACCACTAAACCAGTAATTTGCGTAGTGCGACCTATAGCCTTTGTGCAGGAAAATCCACTGTGCAACAACATCCTATGCGCGGCAACCTACTACATGAAGAAATCCACCGTGTTAAAAAATCTTATGCTACAACCTTATTTGTGTGAGAACATCCTCTGTGCAACAATATCCTCTATGCGACGACATTCTCTACTCGATAACATCCTCTGTGTGACAACATCCTTTGCGTGGTGCGCAATGAATTTTTCAGTGCATAGTGAATTTTGCAGTGCACAATTTCAAATTGAAATAGGAATAAATAAATGATAATCTTCCTTTTGAAACTGGACCTTGGTGATGTTAGATGAGGCCAGGCATAAAAACACCATGGGTGCTAACATGCATGACTTTTCAAATTGTTGAAAAACCTCTAACCTTAGCCATGAAAATCATGGTGCTAACACATCCCATTACTAATCTAGCTCGAGGATGCTTAAATGTAGAGTTCTAATGAGATCCGATGCATTAATGCTATGTTGTAGGCATGCATATAAGACCACAAGGAAATCATTGCATGATATTTTTAATTAAAAAATGAAGATGACATTACATTCCATTCCCCATCAAAAGGGTGAATATCATGGTTTATCAAAACCATAGGCTTGAAATGTTGATTCAATGGAAAAGGTGGATGGCCACCAAGATCCACCTGGATCATGATCTAAGTAAGTTAGGATTACTCTACCTTTTAGAGAAGTGGTAAATATTCCTCAAAAGAGGGAAAATATTTTGAAGTTGTTGGATGAACTAGCAGGAAGAATTGAAGCAGTTATCACAAACCCAAAGAAAAGTCAAAATACACCAGTAGTAAAGTTGAGAGGCAAAGTCCCACCCTTCTATATTTTGATAGAAAACCATGATGTTGCACTCCATAATTGTCTAGTTGATACTAGCGCGAAAAACAAAATCATGCCTTTGGCAATAATGGAGGCACTTGGTATGAGCTACACCAGATACTATGAAATAGGTGAAATAATTTATGCGATTGATTCTAGGTTGGTGCCAACTTATGGAGAAATTAAATATTTTTATGCCTGGATTACTGCCGCTCCCCATATTATTAAAGTTTTTAATATTCTAGTGGTGGATCTTCCTCCTGCATACAAAGTTTTCCTTGGAAGAGACTAGTCATCAATGATTGGAGGCTATATAATTAATGATGGAAGTTGCATGATGTTTCCAAATAAAGACATGGTAATGATAAAGGTTCCTTGCAAACCTAGGAGACCGTTTTCTTTCAAAAAGAAGGATAACAATCTAATGGAAGATTATATAGAGGTTGGTATCGAAAACTATGCCATCCTGGACATGGAACATATTGATGATATACAAAATGAAGATAATTATTTGCGGGATACTAGAGGATTTCATTTGATGGAGATTTTTCAAACTTAGAGAACAGAGTTGGAATTGTTCTTAAAATCCCCGAAAAAATTGTACACCCACATGCCATCAGACTTGAGTTTTCTTGCACAAATAAAGAAGTAGAATATGAGGCTTTGATTCAAGGAATGACCCTTGCAGGGGAAATGAAGATTGAACATTTGATTGTGACTGACCACTTTGAATCGATAATAAATCAAGTCACTTAGAAATATAATTTTAAGAAGGAAAGGATTAAATTATATTTCAAAAGAGTAAATGAATTGATGGAGACCTTCTGTTCTTTTAATATTTCTTTCATTCCAAGGGATAAAAATCAGAAGGAATATTCATTAGCATTGACTGCTTCACTTTCTAACCCAGATGATACCCAAAGTAAGATGTCTTTTCAGGTAAAAAAAGTGTTTCGACCTTCGGTACCTGATAATCATGAGTATCTTCAATTGTTTGAAAATGATGAATACCTAGAGAATTTTATAGTAAATTAAATTGAAGATGAAGATAATGACTGCCTATGTTTCGAAGAATTGTGTGCAGTATGAATCTCTTTTCACAAGAGACGATCATGCCAAAAATCTCATGGAAGAAGTATCGGTCCAAAAAGTTAAAGAAACGAGGAAAGTCAATATTGGGAGTTGATTGTACATCCAAAGAAGTTGATCAATATATTTCCCTCTTCAAAGAATATCTTTATGTTTTCACATGGAGTTATGATGATTTAAAGGCATATGATAAAAAAACATTTCAGCATATCATCCCATTAAGAGAAGGAGAAAAACTGGTCAAGTAGAAAATAAGGATGATGAATCCAAATTTGAAACCATTGTTGAATATTGAGTTAGAAAAATTGAAGAAAGATGGAATAATATATTCCATCAGGCATTCTGTCTGTCTTTCGAATCTCAATAAATAAGATTGGGGAGATTCAGATGTGTGTGGATTCCAGGGATCTCAATAAATCAAGTGCAAAAGATAATTATCCTCTTCCTAACATGGAATTCCTTCTTCAACAAGTCACTGGATTTGCTTGTATGTCCATGTTAGATGGTTTTTCTGGATACAATCAATTTTTGGTTGCAGAGGAAGACAGAGTGAAGACGACTTTCATAACACCTTGGGAGACATATGCATATGCTCAGATGCCCTTTGGTTTAAAGAATGATGAAGCTACATTTCAGAGGGATATGGA
>SNQJ01S0016395.1:46687-102876 GCA_010110895.2 Picea sitchensis | reverse complement strand
CTGTCTTGCCTTAAGTCTTTCAATAGATTGAGAGAAGGATGAAAGGATGTAAATACTTTTGGCAGTTGTAATCTCTGGAATACTTTTGGCAGTTGTAATCTCTGGAACCATGGTGTTGTAATGTTCCCAAGCCAATTTTTTCGTTGGAAACACTAAATGTTCACTGTTTACTGTTGTTTGGATGTGTGTTTGCAGGTTTTCTCATGAAGTTTCACATTAGGGTTTATGTGTTTGATATTAACGAAGGTAGACATGGATATGAAGATATATCATAAAGAAATATAAGATATAACAATAGACACCAATATGGAACCAAATAACTCAGATATGACCTTTATTTAGATAATATATAGAATCTTATACAACATATATGCAGATTTGGAAGAATACCAATAAAATCCTCCAATTGGAATAAGAGCTTCTACAAAATTCTCAAGACTGAATATATAAGCCTCCAAAGGCAAGATAATAAGTTGAGGCAAGATACAAGATTAATTTCTTTCCCTCGAAGATTTAGATCCAAACCCCCCTGGTTGAGCTGCGCCCTTCTGGATGGATGAATAAACTCAATATTTTGGCCATGCTACTAGAAGCCTCCAAATTATCTAAAACTGGATGGAATAGTAGATTGAGGCAAGACAAACCCCCTCCTGAAGTCTCACGCTGAAAGATAGAGATATGCTCCTCCTATAACTAAAACCCCAAACTGAGTTGCTCTCCCGGATGACTACAGAGACCCAATAATTAGGCCTCATTGACATGAGCCTCCAAATTCTATTAAACTGGCTGGGAATGTATATCGGGGCAAGACAAACCCCTTGGTGAATTCTGCAACTGAATAGTGGAGATATGCTCCTCCAAACTGATGAAACCCCTGTCTGCAGTGTGCCCTCCTTCTCTCCAACTCTTTCCAAGCTCCAATAAATTAGATGGCAAGTAAACCTCCCTCCAAGTATGATTGGAATGATGGCCGAGGCCCTACAAAGAAAACCCAAATGTCCAAAAGTCCAAAATCCTCCTCTATCTCCTGGATCAAACTCCTCTTCCTTTAATGGTGCACACTCCTTGATGGAAGCCCCCTAGGTTGCACATTGTTCCTTCCCTACATGATTGATGGTACCTATAGCTACTATAGAATGGTGTTGGAGGAGTATTGCATCCCTGATATTAATCTTGGATATTTCACCACCGAGTTGATCTCTAGGGTTTGTAGTCTCAAAACCCTCAAAACTCTTTTGTGCTCAAGAGCCCAAATGCAAAATGTAATAATAATCCATAATGAGTGAGAAGTGCACCCTTCCTTTATTTTATACTCTAGATCTATTTCTCTGTTGAGTTAGTTAACCCATAGGGTTAACTCCTATCTTTTCCACACATGCTCTTTTCTTTCCTTTAGTTACCTTTTCCTCCCAAAGTCAACTTAATAATATAACGTTGTGCTTAGGTAATGGATTTGGGTTGAATTTTTCCACATGATGCATGAGAATATAGTCTAGTGGGGACAACTAGAATACTGAGTCTCTCCAAACCTCTTCATCAAGAGGTGGGGGACATTACAGTCTCCCCTGCTAGAAATTACTTACCCACAAGTAATTATGGGTCTGTCTCCTATAACACATGTTCACCTTCCCAAGTAGCATCCTCTACGGGTAAATTATTCCACTTGACCAAATATTCCTTGATGATCCTCTTTCTTAACCTCTTCTCCCAGACTTCTAATATTTCTTCTGGAACCAATATCAACTACCCTTCTTCACCCAAGGGTGGTAGTTCCTCAATGGGAATGATGTGTTTACCTATGGCTCTCTTCAAGCATGACACATGGAAACCATTATGGATTTTGATGCCATGTGGTAGATCAAGCTCATATGCCATGACCCTTACCTTTATGTTAACCCTTGGTCCAAAGAAGCGAGGTTGGATCTTTTCTACGCCACTCCTCTTAATGGATGTCTGTCTGTATGGTTGAAGCCTCAAGTAAACCAAATCACCAACCTCAAATGTGTGCTCCACCCTATGCTTGTATGCTTATACCTTTTGCTAATTATGTGCCCTTTGCAGGTGGTCCTTAAGTTCTCTGAGTATATCCTGACTCTGCTAAATCCAATCCTGAACCATGGGAGCCCTACTATCGCCAAAGACAATCTCCACAAAGGAGAGGGGATCATAACTGTATAAGGCTCTGAATGGTGGTATACTAATAGACATATGATGGGTGGTGTTGTAGAAATATTCCCCCAAATGAAGCCACTTAACCCATGCCTTATGCTGCCCTGACACATAATTATGAAGGTAGCCTTCAACCCACTTGTTGACTATCTCTGTCTGGCCATCAGTTTGGGGATGATAGCTAGTAATAGGGGTTAAGGCCATACCCACTAACCTGAATAGATCCTGCCAAAAGGTGCTCATAAACCTGATGTCCCTGTCACTCACAATGGTTTTGGGTAAACCATGCAATCTGAAAACCTCCCTGAAGAACAAATATGCAGCCTGTGTTGCACTGTAGTTTGTGGCAATGGCGAAAAAGTGTGAAAACTTGGTTAACCTGTCCACCACCACAAAAATGCAATCCTTGCCCTGGGCCTTGGGAAATCTTATGATGAAATCCATAGATATGCTTTCCCTTTTGTGCCGAGGAATGGGAAGTGATTGCAGTAATCCTGATGGATGAGTGTGTTCATCCTTGTTTACTTGAAAAGTGGTGCATTCCTTGATGTGGCGCATCACATCTTCCTTCAAAACCTTCCAAGCAAATATTTCCCTTACTTGCCTATATGTCTTGATGAACCCCTAATGTCCTGCTACTGGTGAATCATGGCATGCTTGTAGCACTTTGGTTTTAAAGGTTGACTCAAGGAACAAGAAGATTCAACCCTTGTAGTATATGATTTTTTCCACAATTCTGAAGTTGTCATCTTGTAACCATCCATCAATTCACATGCAAACCTGTTTTTTGAGTATTCCACCAAAAGGTGGGCCTTCCAGTCCACTGAAATGTCAGTCATAGCATAAACTGATGGTCTTCTAGATAATGCATTTGCCACCACATTATTTTTCCCTTTGACAAACTCAATCTAAAATCCATAATCCTGGATCTTGCTAACCCATTTCTGTTGTCTCTCATTTAAGTCTTTTTTATCCAAAAATTACTTGAGGATATTGTGATTTGTCCTCCCACAATTTTTTCCCCAACCAAGTATTTCCTGAACTTAGCCAATGTATGCATGATGGCTAACATCTCTTTGTCAAAGATGGTGTAGAGAATCTCATGACCCCTCATTTTTCAGCTCTCATAGACAATAGGGTTCCTATTCTGCATAAGCACTGCGCCAATTCCCTCCCCTGAGGCATCACACTCCACTGTAAAGGGTTGTGCGAAATCTGGTAAAGCCAAGACCAGACAAGTGCTCATCACCTTCTTCATCCTGTCAAAATTCAACTGTTCTTTTGAACTCCACTTGAATGCGCCCTTCCTGGTCAAATCAGTCAAAGGTGAAAAAAGTTGGGAGAAACCTTTGACAAACCTCCTGTAATAGCAACAAATGCCAAGAAACCCTTTCAATTTTGTGAGGGTCTTGGGTGTGGGCCAGTCAAGTATGGATTGTATCTTCTCTTGGTGTACCTGTATCCCTTTCACCCCAATGATGTGTCCCAAATAGAGAACCTCTTTCATTCCAAATTCACATTTGGATTCCTTTGCATACAAGGATTTCCCTTCCATGATAGCCAGAATCTGTTCTACATGCTGAAGATGCTCCTCCCAATTTTTGTTGTAGATCAATAAGTCATCAAAGAAGACTAAGAGGAACTTCCTTAATCGATTGTTAAATACATGATTCATGCAATATTGGAAGGTGATTTTCACATTAGTCGGCCCAAATAGAATTCCCAAGAACTCATAGTGACCATAGCGACATCTGAAAATGTTCTTGGGTACATCCTTCTCCCTCATCTTAATATTATGATAGCCAGAGAGCAAGTCAATCTTTGTGAAGTATACAATTCCATGAAGCTCATCTAATAGCTCATCAATACTAGGGATGAGGTATCTGTTTTTTATCATCTTTTTATTCAAATCCCTGTAATCAATGCACATGCACATGGTCCCATCCTTCTTTTTCACTAACACTACTGAAGATGCAAAGGGACTGAAACTTGGCCTAGTGTGGCCCATGTCTAACAGTTCTGTAATAGCCTTCTCAATCTCATCTTTATATTTCTTTGGGTTCCTGTAAGGAGTGGTGATGACAGGTTTCACTCCCTCCTCCAATTCTATGATGTGCTCAAATCCCCTATCTAGTGGTGCTCCTGGTGGAATGGGTTCAAAGACCTTGGTGTGCTTGTCAATGATTCTCTGAATCTCTGGTGAGCAGTGAGTATCCCCTTTCTTATCCACCCGAACCGATGTTCTACATTATGCTACATATGCAATGTCTTCCCTCTTGAACATGGCCTCTATGCGCTTTGTTGTAGTTGTGTTTCCTGTCATGCCCCTAAGAACCACCTTTTTCCCATTTTCCTCCATGAAAGACATCTCCATGGTCTTGTAGTTGGTAGTGATTGGCCCCAACGTACTAATCCACTAAACTCCAAGGATGATATTAGTGTCTGGAAGGTCCATTACATAGAAATATTGTGCCAAATCATGCCTGCCCAATGTAATCTTCATTCCTGGAATATACCTGTCACAAGGCATAGTGCGCCCCCTGCTACCTCCACATGAAACCCTTCAAATTCAATTGTAGGTATGTGTCTTCTTTGCAGTAAGGATGAATCAATGAAGTTGTGTGAAACACCCCCATCAATGATAATTGAAACTTTCTTCCCCTATAACACCCCTCTCATCCTGAAGGTGTTGAATTTGGGTACCCCATTGATTGATGCTATTTTTACCTTCTCATCTAATGCAAGGCCATGACTTGCATCCTCCTCTTATGCATTTTCTGTGGGATCTTCCTCCATGTTCTATAGATGTCTGAAACCTTCCTCCTCCTCATCATCAAAAACCACTTCAATGTAGTAAGCCTTGCCTTTGCCCATGCATTTTTGTGTTGGATACCAAGGCTCTTTGCAAGTAAAGCACATCTACTTCCTTCTCAATTACCTCCTAGTGGTCTCATTCATTCTACCCCTTCCTTGGTCAAACTCCCTTTGATCTCTTCCCTCCTGGTTCATGGGAGGTATTTGGTCTCTTCCACCTAAGTTTAGAGGAGGCCTAGGGGTAAATCTAGTCTTTGTTGCTAATCCAAAGTCCCTAGTCTTCTATATAGCATCCTATAAGTTGGTAGGATTAAAATACTTGACCCAACCCTTTAAGGGTTCCATCAACCCCTCTATGAAGAGCATCATAAGTCTCTCTTGAGACACATTCTACACAATAACTGTTATCCTATGAAACTCCTCTATATATACCTCTGGTGACCCTGTCTGTCTGAGCTGGGTGAGTTCCCTAAAATGTAGCTCTTGATCCCCCTAGTCAAACCTATCAATAAGCCTCTTTGTAAACTCTGTGTAAGCAATGATCTGATGGTGGCCCTGTGTAGTTAACCCATGGTAGCACCAATAATGAGATTTTCCCTCCAAGTACATGGTGGAAAAATTGATGGCATCCATCTCTCTCATTGGGTTAAGTTGTAGGTAGGTATCAAGTTTTTGCACCCAATCTTGTGCAGTCACCTTGGAAGACCCATCAAAGTATGGGATTTCCATTTTGCCTGCCCTACGCTCTAATTCATAGTTGTTCCAGTGATATTGTTTGGGATTACCCCTAAATTTGATCCCACAATATTGATCCAGTGTGACTTGTCTTTGGAATCATGCACTCAATGAATTATATTCTCTGACATATTGCTCAAAATTGTCCTCAATTTCATCATGATAGTTGTGTTGTGGTTGGTTATCCAAAAATGTAGGTAGGTAGGGTCTAGGGGTAGTTCTACTGTGTGTTATCCCCTTAGGATACCCTCCTCCATAACTCTGTCCCTCAGTGTGGTAGTGAAGGCTTTGTTCCTGATGAGGTCTAGTTTACCCATGAGACCCATTGACTTCTTTGTTTGCATAGGTTTCTGGCCCCTTTCCTGCATGGGTCATCTGTAATAGGAGTTGCACAATCTTATCCTGGCTGGAATTTACTCTCAAAATGTCCCATGCGCATTGCCCCCTGGTTCTCCTGTAGATGGTGCACATGTGCACTTTTTGTCTGACGTATGGATTGTTGTAACTCTTTTGCAAACCTTGCTAGAACTTGTGGCTCACTGTCCTCCCCCGAACCTTCCATTTCTACCTCAGGTTCACTTATCTTCTTTTTGYGTCTGTCCATATAGATACCACTGAAATTATGCATGCGCTAATCCCCATTGGTTGGGAGGATCAACACTATGATACCACTGTAATGTTCCCAAGCCAATGTTTTCGTTGGAAACACTAATTGTTCAYTGTTTACTATTGTTTGGATGTGTGTTTGCAGGTTTTCTCATGAAGTTGCACATTAGGGTTTATGTGTTTGATATTAAAAAAGGTAGACATGGATCTGAAGATATATCATAAAGAAAGACAAGATATAACAAGAGACACCAATATGGAACCAAATAACTCAGATCTGACCTTTATTTAGATAATATAGAGAATCTGATACAACAGATCTGTAGATCTGGAAGAATGCCAATAAAAGCCTCCAACTGGAATAAGAGCTTCTACAAAATTCTCAAGATTGAAGATATAAGCCTCCAAAGGCAATATAATAAGCTAAGGCAAGATATATGATTAATTTATTTCCCTCCAAGGTTTAGATCCAAACCCCCCTGGCTGAGCTGCGCCCTTTTAGATGGCTGAATAAACTCAATATTTCAGCCCTGTTTCTAGAATCCTCCAAATGCTCTGAAACTGGATGGAATAGTAGATCAAGTCAAGGCAAACCCCCTCCTTAAGTCTCAAGATGAAAGATAGAGATCTTCTCCTCCTATAACTGGAACCCCAAACTGAGTTGTGCCCTCCTTGATGACTATAGAGACCCAATAATTCGGCCTCACTACCAGCAGCTTCCAAATGCTATGAAACTGGTTGGGAATGTAGATTGGGGAAAGAAAAACCCCTTGGTGAAGTCTCCAGCTGAATAATGAGTATATTCTCCTCCAAACCGATGAAACCCCTTTCTGCAGTGTGCCCTCCTTCTCTCCAACTCTTGCTAAGCTCCAATAAATCCGATGGCAAGTAAACCTCCCTCCAAATATGCTAGGAATGGTGGCTGAGGCCCTACAGAGAAAACCCAGATGTCCAAAAGTCCAAAAGCCTCCTCTATCTCCTGGATCAAACTCTTCTTCCTTCAATGGCGCACCCTCCTTGTTGGAAACCCCCTAGGTTGCACACTGTTCTTTCCCTAAATGATTGATGGTACCTATAACTATTGTAGAATAGTGTGGGAGGAGTATTGCATCCTTGAGACCAAGCTTGGATCAAGAGAGGTGGGATATTTCACCACCGAGTTGATCTCTAGGGTTTGTAGTCTCAAAACCCTCAAAACTCTTTTGTGGTCAAGAGCGCAAATGCAAAATGTAATAATAATCTAGAATGAATGAGAAGTGTGCCCTTCCTTTCTTTATACTCCAAATCTATTTCTCTGTTGAGTTAGTTAACCCCTAGGGTTAACTCCTAACTTTTCCACACATGCTCTTTTCTTTCATTTAGTTACCCTTTCCTCCCAAAGTCAACTTAATAATATAACGTTGTGCTTAGGTAATGGCTTTGGGTTGACTTTCTCCCCATGATGCATGAGACTATAGTCTAGTGGGGACAACTAGACTACTGAGTCTCTCCAAACCTCTTCATTAAGAGGTGGGGAACATTACAGGTGGCTCCTTTAAAAATGAGGGAGTTATGAGTTATCCAAACACCCCAGATTACCAAAAGAGGTAAGGCTTTGAATCCCTTGTTATCTCTACCCGACCACCAATCCTGCTAGGCTTGTTCCACCAAATGACCAATCCAACTGCATCGGATTTCCAAAAATCTCGAAATTTCATTCTAGACTTATTTGATGTATCGACACTCCAAGAAGATATGAAGTGTTGATTCCCCTTCATATTTACAGAGATAGCATTAGCCTGGACCATGATTATTTCTCTTTTATAGGATATCCCAGGTCGACACCTTGTTTGATAAGACATTCCACATGAATAATCTTGTCTTGGCCGGACAATTCAACTTCCAAATATTTTTCCACCACCAGATTGACTCTCTTCGAAACAAATCTAGGTTTAGTCTGGTATATCCATCCTTGGGTGTGTAAATCCCTGAAGGAGCAAAATCCAAAATAAGTTCATCCTCACAATCCTTGAGCCTAATCTATAATCTCTTTAAAAAATTTATATATATATATCCAAGTCCATGACATCCTCCTCTTCTAAACCCAATGACCTTGCCAATTTCCATCCTTGGGACCAGATAGTTGTTAATCTTGGCTTTGCAAGTTTATTTAAAGTATCATAACCTCGGGTTATCAAATGATTTACAAGGTGTTCAGGACTAATATGTTGTCATTCGCACCCCAGCCAAGGGTTTGTTCCCAATCTAACCCGCTTCCCATTTCATGTCTTCCAAGCCGAGCCTTCTCCGATGACCGTGAAGGAGTTGATAACCGCCTTCCAAATCATCGATGCTCCTTTCAACGATTTTTGTGGATTCCTAATCCAGACCTCCAAAGAATTTGGCTCAATATATTTTTGAAACACTACCCTGGTGACCTAGGGATGATTTTAGGGGCTAAATTTCGCTCATGGGCTAATTTTCCATGGTTTTTCCCCCAAAAAAAATTCGTTATTCTAAAAATGATTCGCCCAAATTTTATAAGATAAACTTATTTTACCTTAAAGATCGCCAAAATTTTATACAAACTATATGAAATCCTTAGAAATTGAATATTTTTACAAAAATATTGCCAATATTTTATAGTTGGCATATGAAGGATTAGTAAGATTTGCCCAGGTTTCTACATTTTAAAATAAATTTGCATCCTTAAAATCATCCCTGTCCTGGTCCAGAGACTGGTGGTTTTTAAAATTTTCCATCCACATTTTGCCGCCAGTTCTTTTGAGAAGAGAAAAATAATTTTCAACCCCCAACCTCCAAGAGCCTTAGGAGCAACAATCTTTTCCTAGCGAACCCATGGAGTCACATGAGCTTCTTTCTTGTGACTCCAAAGAAACCTGAAAGTGATTTTTNAAGGATTAGTAAGATTTGCCCAGGTTTCTACATTTTAAAATAAATTTGCATCCTTAAAATCATCCCTGTCCTGGTCCAGAGACTGGTGGTTTTTAAAATTTTCCATCCACATTTTGCCGCCAGTTCTTTTGAGAAGAGAAAAACAATTTTCAACCCCCAACCTCCAAGAGCCTTAGGAGCAACAATCTTTTCCTAGCGAACCCATGGAGTCACATGAGCTTCTTTCTTGTGACTCCAAAGAAACCTGAAAGTGATTTTTCTAGTTGCTTCCAAGATTCCTTTCAAGATCCACAAGAGTGACATCCAGTAGACTGGTATGGCTTCCAATACCGATTTGACAAGAACGAGTCTACCTGCATGTGAAAGCCACCTATGGCTCCAAAGTTTTAATCTTCTTCCAAATTTATTCAATAGCCATTTCCAATCTTCCTTTCTATAATCATTTGGTTTTAATATAAATCCCAGGTATTTTAAACCATCATCAAGCCTCTTTTCCTCAAAAGGAAAAATTTTCCTAAAGACAAGTCACTCTTCTTCGATGAGCAAATTTGTAGTGAGGGATGATTTTCCTTCATTAATTTCCATGCCTGTTGCTTTTGAGAAAAGACTTAGGATTTTTTTTAATGTCTCTTCATCCCGTCTAGAGCCCATACTAAAGATCAACACATCATCCACAAAGAGCAGATGTGTAATCTGGAGAGTTTGGGAAATTTTGATTCCAGAGAAGGATCCTAATCTTTTTGCCTCCAAAATTTCTCTGTTGAGTCATTCTGCGATTAAGAGAAAAAGTAGAGGAGAAAGAGGGCAACCCTGCCTTAAGCCTCTTTCTGAATGAAAAAAGTGTGAAGCAGAGCCATTTATAAGCACTGCAAAGGAAACTGTTGAGATACAACTCATGATCCATCTTATGAAAGGAACTGCAAAGCCCAAGTGAGTTAGTAATAACCGAATATAAAGACAACTTACTTTGTCATAGGCTTTTGAGAGGTCGATTTTTAGCACCGCTCCCTTCATTTTCCTAGATTTAATGTTGTGTAACCCTTCTTGTGCTACCCCTATCGCTTCATGTGTTTGTCTGCCTTCCAAGAATCCAAACTATTCACTTGAAATTCTTTCTGAGAGTATCCTTTTCACCCTTCTTGCTATAAGTTTTGAAACAATTTTGTAGATACAGTTACAAAGAGAAATTGGACGAAAATCATCCAAAGTCACCAGATTATCAGTTTTTGGAATTAAATCTATGAAGGTAGAGTTTAACCTTTGAGGTATTCGACCTGAAGATCTGGTGTCCTCTACCAACTTGAGCAAATCCTGACCCAAAAAATCATACAACCCCAGAAAAAATTCAATAGTCCAACCATTTGGACCTGGGCTTTTGTCTTTTTGAAAACTATGAAGAACTTCTTTTAATTGTTCTTCTAAGACTTCTTCCATCAATAGTCTATTGTCCTCTTCATCAACAAATCTTGGAAAGAGTTGGGCCATTCAAACCACTTCTTCTATTGTAGCTTGATTCTCTGCTCTAAAGAGTTCTTGAAAGTGATTTTTCCCCAGTCTTTCCATCCCCTCAAAAGAGTTCTCCAAATTTCATTCCTAATCTCTCAGGTGCCAAATGGTATTAGCACACCTCCTTCCTTTTGCATATAAAGTGATACATAAAAAAATATTTTTTTTATTTTTATTTTAAGGTGATAAAATTTATCATAATTTAGTGTCAATGAGTATTTAGAATAATTATTATTGGCTATTAATTCTAAATGGAAGTTTTTATTTTTTTTTATTTTTTTTTTAACAAAAACCTAATTGGATTTTTATTAGAAAAAGGAGACCGCTACATAACTGTAACTTTTACATAAAAAATACCAAGAATGTCCTTTTGGATTTATAGATTTATATATACAAGCTAAGTTTTTAAAACATCTTCTAAGTTAGACTTCCAAAGATTTCCATTGACAACTATTTTCACAAATTGGTTTAAAAGCAAAGCAACACAAAAATACATAAAATTCTAAGTTTAGATTCCATCCTTAGCCTCCTTCCATTCGCGAGAGAGGAGAGGGCCCAACTCTTCGACTTCCATGGGGTCATGTGGCTGACCCCCTAATTTTTCCTCTCTATACACCCGTTGAATGCAATTTACAAAATCATGGTTATTTGGTCCCCGTGAGAAAGAGTCCATTTGCTATGGCATAATCATCTTTGCAGTTGTTGACATTCAACCTCTAAAGCATCAATCCTCTACATCTGTACCTAAAGCATTTCCAAGACATTAGCCACACTTCCAACTATGACTTGTTCCATCTGAGACAATTTCATAGTGATGCTATGAAGAGTTTGACTATTTTCTTGGTGTGCCTCCTCGTTCTTGTGGAGGATCTTCTTCATATCTCTCCAATCGATATCACCCATATTAACCGCAAAAAAATCTTGCATAGAAAAGATGTCGAGCCACAAAAAATTCCAATTACATTCCTCAATTCTAAATGAAAACCATTGATATTTTATACCAATCCCAACTTTGCTAAATTTCATAGTAGACTGATTTATTTGACCGCATAAAGCAGGAAATGCAAATAGAGAGGCAATAGGAAAAGGCATTTGGGAAACTTGAAAATTGCCAAAACATTCAAGAAAAATCGTTGACATTGAGAACACCGGACAACTCGTGCTCACTAGTCCATTGTTGATCCACACCAGACACATGCAAGCACCAAATTTCCTGAAACTCGAGACAACCACCACACTAGAGTGCCCAAACTAGACTCGGTGGAGCCGAAGAACTCTCTTCTCCACCAGACAAAAACCAATGTGACTCATTTCCATTGGTCGAATGATCCCACATTACAATGAATTCCCACACATATTGCATTCAATAACACCTTGAGCCGACCAACTGTTCAAGTGCATGAGTAGTAAGAGCCGCCACTCATATCTTCCCCTACATACTCTATCCATGCTTTGCATTGAAAGGGGTGAACATTTGATGATCTCCTTGGCTATGGAATGAGAATAGATGTTACAACCATATTTTTAACCCAAAACGTATGACCATGTATCTTATCCTTGAGAATAAGGAGCTCTTGTCAACATGATTCATGATTCTTTTGGGAGAGAGACCATCCACAATGAATAGGCATCTTTCCTAGCCCCCAAGCATAATATATGAATCTTTTTCCTTTGGAATCATAGATGAGCTCCTCGTGTTCCTCTTAGAAGTTAACTCAATAACTACTATGTAAGGGGATAGACTTTCACTTTTACCAAATATTTTTAGATCATAGATTATTGACTTATTTCCTTACATACAAGAAAAACACAATCTTACTCTTACAATCATTTATTAGCATTAAAACTATTATTGATTTTTATCCCAATCAAATTATATTTTTCAAAAATTTACATAAAAGAACTTTTATCTATCTATCTATCTATTTTTTTTAAGGTCACGGCCAAGCCAACGCATCAAATTGGTGTATGAGACCCCCTTGTTTGTGGGACAAGGGACCCCCTCCGCCCAGCGATTTGACTGGTAAAGTCTATGAAGGTATACATACCCTACCTATGATCTCTTAAGAGGAAACACATGTTCTTAACCATTAAACCCACTCAAGCTATATAATATTTTTCACTAAAACTTTTAAAATATCATCGAATTTTGATTTTACAAGAAAGATGATCTTGAAATTCCAAGCCTGCATATCATAAATTTATTTTCTTAGCTTCGACTAAAATCCCTAGGCATTAAAAAAAAAACTATATTACGACTTTCCACGTGTTAAGCCATATATTCCCCACTGACGAACTTTTCCACGTGTTTCACCATATTTTCTTCATCCACTAGCTGGAAGCCCGGGATACATTTCTTTCGCGTCGTGACTCGTGAGTCGTTTCCCCGTCTCCTTCGTGGCTCATGCCGAGCGCTCGTTCCTCTGGTGCGCCACACTCGTCAGAATTTCTTTTCTTTTACGTTAGTGGCCGCTCTTCCCATTAAACGCGTGCAGCCATTTAACAGCTAAGAGCATAGTGTGATGCGATTATTTTATTAAATTAATATTTTTGTGTGAAGCGCTCTCTTCTCCACGCAGTATGCTCTACCTCCGTATTTGGAGCATCTCCACACGGATCTGCCCTGTCACGGGCTCGAAAACCACTTCCAAACCTTCTACCATTGCCGACCTGATGCCGAGACTTCCGTCACAATTTCTGTCGGACTATCTTGATGGGCCGTTGTTAGCATTTTCCTTTGAAATTCATATTTAATGACGCCCTAAGTAGGGTAGGAAATGCACTACCGCTGCTTATGTCGCTTGCCGTGGAAGAATTCAAAGTTTCTGCAGATAAAATGGGTCCATGCTTTCGCTTTGTCTGGTAAGAGGCACAGGCGACGGCTGCAGATTTTTAAACCGCATTTCGGCTCTTCGTGGAGAAAATCGTTAAATCCAGCATCTGCTAACCCCTTTAATTAGGGTTTAATGGATCTTGTTTTTCCAAGATTTGGAAATGAGTCTTGAATGAGATTATTGGGACGTGCACCGATGCTTTCAAGATTTCCGAGGCTAAATTTCGTGATGCACACTGTAATTTTGTACGCACTGGACAATTCTCGAACTCTTGTCTAAGTGATTTGAGAACTGAGATATGCACTCTTGTCAAGCGATTTATCGATATGCACCTCTTGTCAAGTGATTTCAGAACTCATCAATATGTAGTCATCAATATGCATTTGGTAGTAAAATATTTAAAATATGTACCTGGCACAAAACATCAAAACATTTTATGCTTATGCTAGAATATATACTATTGGATTTAAAATATCTTTAAATCAAGGTAGTATATATATTCAGAAGGTATATACTTTAACATATAAAGTATTAAATGCTCTGCTACTGGGTATATATTGTTTGTCTTAGATTCCATGTAATGTTTTGGTACAGGATCCATATCATGTTTTATTCCATGTCATGTTTTGGTACTGATTCATGTCATGTTTTGGTACAGGATTCATATCATGTGATCAATATGCACCTCTTGTCCAAGTGATTTGAGAACTGATTAATGAGTCATTATCAATATGCACCTAGCAGCAGCAGAACATTTAATGCTCTATATGCTGGAATATATACCATATATTGTTTGTCTTAGATTCCATGTAATGTTTTGGTACAGGATCCATATCATGTTTTATTCCATGTCATGTTTTGGTACTGATTCATGTCATGTTTTGGTACAGGATTCATATCATGTGATCAATATGCACCTCTTGTCCAAGTGATTTGAGAACTGATTAATAGTCCTTATCAATATGCACCTGGCAGCAGCAGAACATTTAATGCTCTATATGCTGGAATATATACCATTCCATTTAAAATACCTTTAAATCAAATGGTATATAGTCTAACATATTCGATTTAAAATACATTTAAATCAAATGGTATATACTCTAACATATAGAGTATTAAATGTTTTGCTGCTACTGGTTGCATATTGTTTGCCTTGGATTTCATGTCATGTTTTGGTACTGGATCTTTGGTACAAGATATCCATATCCATGTGAGAGTTTATGACATTGGAAGAAAAACTTATCCTGGCTTTTTTTTTTTTTAATAGAAACTTGTTCTAATGTTTAAGTTTTTGCTCATAGCCAAAAGCTATGATTTCAGTGATAACTTCAAAAGTTTTTGCCTGGCCAAAAGCTATGATTTCAGTGATAACTTCAAAGGATTTTGTCATACATTTTTTTGCATTATTTTATTTACTGTTTCTGTAAATCCATTCCAGTAATTTCACTGGAGATTGTTGCCTTACCTTAATTTAGCTTTAATTAAGGGATAATTAATGTTGAAAGTTTTTCGTACAGGAGTTCATTCTAACAAGTAGTTACCATGGGCGTAGGCTAAAGGGCCAATGATTTGGCCCTCTGCTCCAATAGATATGATAACTTGGTACGACGTGATACCATTTGGCCCTTTGCTCTAATAGATATGGTAATCTGCAATGACTTGATATCTGTCAGAAGGTCGACAAGAGCATCCGAATTTCAGACCACAATGAAGGTTGACAACAGCATCTGAATTTCAGACCAAGAGTGGTTGCTTGGTCTGAAATAAATGCAATGGCCCAAAAACCTTCATTCTGCAAGTTATCGTGTTGTTGCCGGTTTCATATCGTCTGTCGGAATAGGGGGTTTGTCGTGGGTCGTCGCCAGAAGGAGGTGCAGTGTCCCGCGGCAGGCGAGGTCACCGAAAACGGTTGCTGGCAAAGGGCCAAATCATTGGCCCTTTACTATCAGGTTTTACCATACAGTTCGTTTCAGTTTCAGATGGTGCTTTTGGAAAATATTGTTGTCTTTGTCTCTTTTAACAAAGGTTTAGGTGCAAAGAAAGACTGTAGGGTGGTTAATATTTATCATTATTTTTTTAACAAAGTTCCAAGTCCAAATACTATAGAGTAGTTAATATTTATCATTATTTTTTTTACAAGATGTTTATCATTATTTCTTATATTATGCAATTGTGCAACTTTCTTCAATACTGGAAAAGATTTCTTCAATACTAAGCGAAAAAGCGTCGTATACCAGCAGATACGCTTTTTTATTATGCTGCATTGCATTTTAGGAATCTCCGAGGGAGACGAGGTACTTAAAATGTTTTTTTTTCTCTATATGGGAGTTTTTGATAGCGACAACCTGTTTATTTTCTCATCGGTGGATTATATATGCATTGTGTTTAATAAGCATAACACATTTAGTTGTAGTTGTTAATTGTGAGTCTAGGATGAAATACTCACACTACACAGAATTTTCACTTCCAAATGTGGTATTATTTTTCGGCAGGTATGAGCTATTCCATTCGGGTGGTTGGGATCGAGGGCTTGTGAAGCTGTTTGATTATTCACATGCAGCACAAAATCTAATCGATGGAGATGGACTTAGAACGAGGCACCGTGGAAAGGTTAGCCATTATTTGAAGTTCAATAAAACATAACATTTGAAATGCGCCAGAGAAATGTTTATTCCTTTTTATGCTGGAGCAAATTTGGAATATTTATAATACACGCTAATGTATTCTCTAAATTTTTGTCACTAGGTTTCTACTTGTATTTGCAAACACTATTTAGTTGCATCAAAGCGCTCATAGCAGAAGCATGTGAAGAACAACAGCAAATTAGCGCACATGAATGATTAGAATATATCAACAATGTGACCTTAGAAAGCAAGCAATTTAAGGTCTATCGAGGACAATGTATATGCACGGTGCAATGCAGCTTTTAATGTGAAGCATCTATGAACCATGTAGAATGGTCATAATTAGGGCCTTCTCGTACATGTGCTTGAGTTGTGTAGTGCTTAAAGTTTGCTAGTCGTACATAGGGGGCAACCCTTTTCACCACTACGAGTCCGTCCCTACCTTTTTGCATAACATATGGTGCAAGCACAACCCTAAGATACACTTTCTAGAGTTCCACACTGAAGGTAAGTCACCCTGTGTAGTACATAAACATAGTGGTCTTCAATGTGTCATTGTTAGAGTGTTCTTTAGGGTGGTAAGTGATATCTATTCGACATACTACCAATCATTGGTAGTGTATCATCTTTCCCTGTTGGATACCACATTATCCATCATCCAACTGACAAGGTGAAGAGGGCACATTACCAATGATTGATAGTGTGTCGGGTGGATATCACTCACCCTTCAGGGTTGCATTGATACTCTATGTTGCATAGAGGGATACAACTAGACTCTTAGTTGTGAGGAGGGTTGTGCATCACATATGGTGAGAAGATCGAAACTAAAATGTGGCTTTGACACATGTATGCAATTGTTTAATCATTAGCTACCTACATGGTGCATAGACACTGACCTCACATTTCATAGTTAAGCACTCTTTTTAAAATTTAAATTACATTATTAATGAATTATAAACATCATAATCAAACTAACTAAACTCATTAATCGTTAATATAGAACTCTTTTGATATCTTATCATTAATGCTTTTATTAAATTTGTACAAAGCATTGTTAGGGCTAAGAGCAATGTTTAAGTAGGATGCAAATTGAGATTTATTAGACACTCTAACACATGTTAGAGTCTCCACAAGGATGTCATGGATATATTGACTATATATATGGTAGTACTCTACTCAAGGTGGGGAAGCCAACCATATTGGTTTGAGCTAAGTTTCATACTTGCATGAGGGCATAGTAAGGAGTTATACAGTTCACAGTAAATGTCAATACACATGGTGCTTAGACGTTGTTGGGGATAATAGCAATGATAGTGTCTATCCACTATGCAAAACAACTTTAATTCAGAACTTTATAATGTACGACGACCTCATGCACATATAACATATTGATTAGAAGTGTATGGTTGGGTTCCCCATCTCAAGTAGTGTTGTTTTGTATATGGTCATACTTCCATGGAATCAACTCTAACACACGTGTCAGAATCTTGAATTTATGCTAGTTTGCATAGTGTTTAAACATTGCTTAAGAACCATCATGAAGGCCCTTTGGAAGGTTGTATGAATGTCATATGATGTCAATAATCTCAACAAGCAAAAGCATTCATTGCATTCATTGTTGTGATTAGTGGGCTTCATAGTACAATTGTACAATGGGTAAGGAAAAGAAATAAGAAGTGTTTACCTTATATAAATAAAGAAACAAAGATATAATGACGAATTTTTTTATGCACCATGCAATAAGCTAATGCTTGACTTACTATCTTTCCATCTTATCCCTTCAATACACATCATTCACTATTGAATGCATAAGATGGAAAGACAGTAAACCAATCATTGACTTACTACATGGTGCATAATATTTTCCATATAACGACAATGAACATTGAGTACCCTACTAGAATTATTAGTTATAGACACAGGAGAGTGCAACTTCTCTACAAAACACAATGTAATACATATCCTTGACATATTGGTGATTTCATTGAGAACTTAGTAGGATGTTATCATTTTTCCTATAGATGTAAATGTGCATTTGGTTCATTTCACTGGAAATTGTCATCTTGAGTAATTTAGCTTAATTGATTTAATACACCACTAATGCAGTAAGATTTTCATAGATTGTGTTGCTTATGCTTTTGTAAGTTATTTCAACCTATGTAAAATCCTTGGACATTTATGGTTTTCTTTTTGTTTATACTGCATAAATATGCCAAAATCAACCTTCCTTAGGCCTTTTTCTCATATTCAATATTGATTCAATTTTGAGTAGGAAATAAAGGTATACAACCCAAGATGAAAGAATATATGCTTTTGCATTTCAACGATTTCCAAAGGAGACGAGGTACCTTAAATGTTGTTTTTCTTGTAGTTTTTACCAGGTTTATACTATTCACAAACATTGTTTAGTTGTTGAAGCATATCAATGCACTCATATCTTAAGTTTATGAAGAACAAAATAACGCATTCTTTTACACATGACGGATTATAATAGATCAACATTGTGACATCAAGAAATAAGTTTAACGTCTATGAATAGTGCATATTGGTCCTCGATGGAAAGTGTCTATGTACCATACTAAATGACTATAATTAGTCATTTATGTACATGTGTCGAAGTCACACAACGCTTATAGGTGTAACCTTCCACGTAATTGTAAGTTTGTTCATACTTTTTTTTGTGTAACNATTGGTCCTCGATGGAAAGTGTCTATGTACCATACTAAATGACTATAATTAGTCATTTATGTACATGTGTCGAAGTCACACAACGCTTATAGGTGTAACCTTCCACGTAATTGTAAGTTTGTTCATACTTTTTTTTGTGTAACATGTGGTATGGGCACAACTTCAACATACATTGTTAAACCATTGCACAAACACAAATTTCACAATGCAATTGTCAAAGTGTATGCTAGGGACACATTTGTACTCTATATTGTGTAGAAGGGTATGATTGGACTCATAGTGGTGTAAAGGGTTGCAACCTATGTATAAACAATATACTATAACTACGACATGATTTTGACAGATGTATAACACGGCCTAATTATGTATAAACAATATACTATAACTACGACATGATTTTGACAGATGTACAACACGGCCTAATTATGGGTGACCTACTAGTTGCATGGTGCATATACATTGCTATCATAGTTATGTGTTCTTTTCAACTTTTTAATTACTTTATTGAGTTGATTATTAACATCAAATCAAATAATTGGACTCATTAATCGTTGATATTTAATTATGAGTGACCTACTAGTTGCATGGTGCATATACATTGCTATCATAGTTAAGTGTTATTTTCAACTTTTTAATTACTTTATTGAGTTGATTATTAACATCAAATCAAATAATTGGACTCGTTAATCATTGATATTGAACTCTTTTGATGTCTTATCATTAATATTTAATTTGTACAAGACATTGTTAGGGCTAAGGAAGACATTGTTAAGGCTAAGGGAAACGTCTAAGCATTATCCACATTGACATTTATTTAGCACTCGAACATGTGTTAGAGTCTTAACAAGGTCATGTAACTTTCACTATGTATGAGGCGATACTCTCCTCAAAGTAGAGAGCCCAACCATATTGGTTTGGTCAAAGTTCGATTCTTAGATGAGGGTGTCATACATATTGAGAGTTCCTAATAAATACTAGCACATATGATGCTTAGACATTGTTAAGGATAAGAGTAAGGAAACCATCCATCTATTATGCAAAATGACATTAATTTGAAACTTTAACCATGTATAATCACTTCATGCATATATAGAGTGTTGATTAAACAAATATGAATGGATTCACTTCCTTGAGAAAAGTTCCACCTTACTTATGATCAAAGTTTCATGTCCTCATGGAAACTCTAATACGTGTTTGTCATTTTGCACAATGTTTAAACATTGCCTAAGACCAAGCATGATGTCCTTTTCGAAGGTTGTATGAATGGCCAATGATATTAATAATATCATGTCCTTTTCGAAGGTTGTATG
This sequence comes from Picea sitchensis, assembly GCA_010110895.2. Classification (NCBI taxonomy): domain Eukaryota; kingdom Viridiplantae; phylum Streptophyta; class Pinopsida; order Pinales; family Pinaceae; genus Picea; species Picea sitchensis. The sequence continues at coordinate 82,695 of SNQJ01S0016395.1, read as the reverse complement.
AATGTCCAACGCTGTTAATAATCTCAACAAGCAAAATCACACTTTGTTGTGACTATTGGGCTTCATAGTAAAATTCTACAACGTTATGAACGATGACGAGCATTAAACACTAGATATAACCCATTTTTCACCTTCTAGAAATATTAGTTATAGACAAAGGAGAGTGCACATTCCTGGCAAAACACGATGCATATCCATGATATATCATATAGAGGCATATCCATGACATATCATATAGAGGCACGAGATCGTGTTATATATGGTCAATGAACCACGAACTATGGAACATGAATGTTCACGAACCATGGAATCATGGATGTTCATGGAATCGTGAAACATTCATGCACCCTTGCTTTGATAAATGTGGGTCCATATCATGGCATGCACCCATATGGGTTATGCATGAAAGGCATGCTCTCATATAGTGAAGCTTCCCTCCCTTCGTCTCATATAAATATCTAGCTTAACCATGCATTGCATACTTTTTAATAAAATATTAAATGATAAGACTTTGAACAGTCATTGGAGTGAATTAATAAGTTAAGAGAGTACTCAATTATAAGACTTGCTTGAGAAGTCTCAAATTACTACCTCATGTTACGTTATCCTTATATCAAGGACTAGTTGACTCTTCATCTGTATGGGATGTATGGGATGTCAGTGGGAGACTACCAAAAATCTAAATTTTTCTCTATATTCCAAGGCATGAACATTGATCTTTTTCCTCTATGTCATCCCTAACACATGAATGAGGGATAAACTTTAAGGGTGGGATCTAAGGCATAAGTTCCTTTTCTTTAGGGTGATGGAGATCAATTTTCAAAATGGAGTTGTGGAGGTGACAAACATCCATGTGATCACTAGCACATAAGTTGGGAATTTGATCACATAAGTTGGGGATAAATTCTAAGCGCAGGATCTATGGCATACTTTCCTTTTGTTTAGGGCGGTGGAGATCAATTCTAGTGTGGGTTTTGGGGTTGTGAAATGCTATGTTAGAACTTATTATTTTTTTTTGGAAATTAAAAAACTCTCTCTTTTTATATGAATCTGTAGACCAACTTTGTGTATGCTATTTGAATTATATTTGGTTCTCTATTAATTCAAAGATTTATGGATGCTTAATTTAATTTATGTGGAAGTTAGTGGGTTTCGTAAGGAAGAGTTGAGAATTACAACCTATTTTTTTTAGAGAGTGTTTACTATGGAAATGATGATGTTTTATTGGAGGATTATTTATAATTGAATTTAGTTTATATAGTCTTTTTAAGTTTTAATTTTTAGAAGGTCAACATTTCATTGTTTTTTTTTTTTTTACTGATTTGAATCTTCAGTTAAATAGATACCAATGATAAAGATTTTAACACCATATTAGTCAAATTACTATCTCACTAAAAATTTTAACACCATGTTAATCAAATTACTATCTCACAATAACACTACACTAGTTAATCTAAATTAGGGATGATTAGTATAAAGGGTAATTTTACATAACCAAACTCAGGTAATGATGAGCATATTTTGTCTATGCTATTTCTAAACTATAATAATGTTATTTAAAGACTTCATCTATGTAGAAATATAGTGCTTTGGGACCTATTGATTTGATCAGTATTCTTTTTACAAACAAAACTAATACATCAAGAGAGTCTCATATCCTATATTTATCATTCAAATATTGTTTATAATGTATTTTACTTACCATTGCACTTCTACTTGAGACTTATTACTCTCTATTGTAATTTATTTAGAATTTTCAGCACTTTTACCATTCTAACATCTAGAATGATAAAATGTTTCTCAAAATGGTTTGCTTGCATAGGCTCTTTGAGTGGTAATAGTCGCTTGCATACGCTCTTTGAGTTGTAATAGTGTAACAACCATATTCTAGTTGGATTTCCTATTTAAAATGCTTTCCATTGTATTGTTTCTTTGCAATTGTGAAAATGGTAGTTAACCTACTAAAGGTGATTGTTGCTTTGCACTTAGTTATTAAGTATTTATTGTGAAAATGGTAGTTAATCTCGAGGTAAATCATTTTCTAATCTATTGTATGAGGAAAAAGATATGGATAAAAGTGGAAAGGAGCAAAGCTAAGGAAAAAGTAAGAGATAAGCTTTTGACTACATAAATGACACAACTTTATCTATTAGAAAAAATAATAGTTTCTTTGATTTCAAAGAGGAGAGAGTACCTATTTTTGTTAAGAGGACGACTTTTCTAGCTCATACAATGTAAGAAGTATTATTATAATATCTAATATTTTTCTTTATCTAAGAACATTTATAGTATTTATAAACTTAATATTATACCAAATACATGCAAAAATATTTTAGCACACTAAAACACTCATGAGAAAGGTCCTCTTAATGCCACAAAGATCTACACTAGATAGGAGTAAATTGTCTTGTGAAATTTTGCATACATTTTACATATTACATGAATCATTGAACAATCAAACCTTTCAGGCACCATACTATGGAGGAAAGCCAAGGCACCATACTATGGAGGAAAGCCAACATTGTTTCCATTGTAACCTTTTCTTTAATGTGAGTGCTTTGGTAGGAATAACCTTTTTATACGATACCTTTTTGTACCTTTTGTTTATGGAGTAGGTTTTTCCAAGGTTAACTTAAGTGCATATTAGTGATCAACCTCACTTTCTTATATACATTTGAATTTCATTTATTTNCTACACTAGATAGGAGTAAATTGTCTTGTGAAATTTTGCATACATTTTACATATTACATGAATCATTGAACAATCAAACCTTTCAGGCACCATACTATGGAGGAAAGCCAAGGCACCATACTATGGAGGAAAGCCAACATTGTGTCCATTGTAACCTTTTCTTTAATATGAGTGCTTTGGTAGGAATAACCTTTTTATACGATACCTTTTTGTACCTTTTGTTTATGGAGTAGGTTTTTCCAAGGTTAACTTAAGTGCATATTAGTGATCAACCTCACTTTCTTGTATACATTTGAATTTCATTTATTTTTTTTCATGAAAAATTATATATATATATATATATATATATATATATATATATAATTTTCATTAATTAGTACGAGTAAACTATTTGAAGGCAGAGTTTTTGACGTGAGGTTTTTTACTATTTGAAGGCAAAGTTTTGATGTGAGGTTTTTGGTTCAAGTTTGGTTGAGTCCTACGTTAGCTATTATGATTGAGAGCCAACCTCCATTCTAATATTCAAGAAAGAAGGGGGATCATGTCAATTTTAAAACATTTAATGCATTCAAGTTTAGATTTGAAACTTACTTCCAAGTGACCTCAAACAATAAAGTAGGGTTGTTATCACTGAATCATTTTACATTGAAATTATGACAGGAAATTATAGTGGAAACAAAAATATCAGAGAGAAATCATCCATGCACATGAGACAAAAAATTATGTTTAGTAAAAATTTCAGATTGAGAATTTCCACAAAAAAACTAGTTCTCTCAGCAGATTACAACTTAACCAAAAATCTCGAAAAAACCTTCCAACTTGCAAACTTGTTGTACAACTTGCTAACGTCATAACTGTACAGCTGATGTAACCTATATGACCATGCAATCTACCTAGAAAAATTCACATGTGCAACCTTCATGTATGGCTCGCACATGTGACCTTCTCTCTCCTTTGACTATAGTTGTACGACCGTTGACCCACGCTGATTGTTTGTATTGTTATGTACGGTCTGCATGTGTGGACCCACGTTGACTATCTGTTTTATTCTGTATGGATCCACACATGTGGCCTTTATTTTCTCTTCCTCCCACGTGTAGCCTCACACGTCCGACCTCCTCCTTAGCGAAAAATGAGAAAGAGAAAAACAAAAAAACCCTAAGCCAAATTTTCCAAAGTGAAGATTCTCCTTAATGAAATTTTCCTCCTCAATCCCCTTGGAAAGAGTGCTTAATCATTCATGCCAACACCATAATGACAAGATGAAAATTGTCACAATGAGATGTGTGGTGCTTCCTCACATTGCCTCTCCTTTTATAGGAATCTAATGAGTGAGTTTAAGAACCCCTTCTAAACTCAACATTAAATTAGAATTGTTTATTCCTCCAAGTGGGTGTGAAACCCCAACATGTGGGTATGAAGCCCCAAAAACCACAATTTCGAACCCCAACTCAATATATAAGGGGTTTTCACAGAGAAAAAATGCAATGTGAGTGTCAACAAAGATTCCCACATGCTCGACACTATTATCGCGCAAACTGTAGGTTGGGAAAAGCCTGACCCAAACCACAATATGGAGACCACTAGGAGAATACCTACCCACTGTCACCTCAGATAGGTACTCCTGTCACTTTTAGAGGTGAAGTGATCACCTCAAGGGGGGAATCTCGGGTGACCCTAAGGGGGAAATGAGATGGAAAATGATACTTATGAATGAATGCCCCTATAAGTCAAGTTTCTAAATTGAAATTATCTTGGAAACGAGTATTGGTAGTGGTCAAATGGTTTCCAAGAAGTTTGTGTACCTGCAGATGATGATAGTACCTTCCCGGGACACAAGAAAAACCAAGTATACAAGCTATATGTTAAGTGGAAAAGAAATTTAATCTTGTTGTCCCTATTTGCAGCAGTCAACAAAGATATATATAAGTAAAGAAAGGATTATTAGAGTTGCCAAACAAGATGCTCAAGTCAAGTAAATGATGCAAGATAAAAGCTAGCAAGTAGTAGTACAACTCAAGTATAAGAGCATTAGACTTTAGCAAAAAATTAAGGCTATTATGGACAAGTGTTGCAGAGATATAATTGTAGCCTTATGGCTGTAGAAAACAAGTTGTTATAGTAGAAAAATAAACCACCAAAACTTGTAAAGAGTCCACCCAAAAGATGCGCTAGGACTAGTAGATTATGCTAACAAATTCTTAGCAAATTATGACGGTTGATAAGAGAGTAAAACCAAAAGTTATGATGAGTTTTCTACAGTCCTAATGGTTGTAGATTAAATTTGTAACAAAAACAAGAATTACTTGGAAAAACATGACACCCTAGGGGCATAAGCAAACTAATAACATATATAATTGATTGCACTTTGAACAACTTGAAAATCTCGTAAAATCACGTTACCCAATGCAAGTGATTTTGTTTCTCCAATGCAAATTTCAGATTAGTGCCTTCAAATTATTGGGTAAATGGAGTCTTGGATTTAAGAGTTAGATCCACAATATCCCTAGGGGTGTAAACCCTATTAATCCCTAATAAAACTTAGGTAAATATAGGAGGGTGTATACCCTTGTACTCCTCCTAGCAACCTTGCAATAAATGACTTGTCAACTAGAAAATACGATAAATCTTAATGGAGGGTGTATGTAATTATACTCATCCTAGGGTTTCAACCAATAAAAATTATGAAACACGCAAGAAGAACTAACAATTTCAGATTTTCATTACCAATTTCAAAAGAGATGCAAGATAAAACCCTAGTTCACCAAGAAAATATCATTCGTAAGAAAGAGAGAATATTTACAAGAGGTGCGCACCACAAATCACCAAGAGAATTCACCCTAATACATTTTCATAAGAGAGAGAGAGAGATATCAAATTTCCCAAAGAGGGCGCAAATTTCAGTGAAGTAGTCTTCTCACAATGGGTGAGCTATGACAAAATGAGATAGAAATGATCTTTATTTATTAAAAAACATCTAACAAGAGTTTGTCCACAAAAATTAGGGTAAACCATAAAGTAAGGGGACAACAACCCTTACTTTTCCCCTTTACAATAAAAAATTCAAATTTAACCCTAAAATGCACATAAGAAACCCTAAAGAAGCATGACGTCACCCCTTTAGGGCAACACTTTGGCACTTTTTCAAGTTGTTGGAGTGGAAAGTGAAAGTCATTGGGCCCTCTAGGGCCTTCCTCTCAAGTTCTAGGCCTTTATCCTCCAATTAAAACCCTCATCCATCAAAACCTTCCAAGTGTCAAGTCAACCAACACCATCACCCCAACCCTTTCCCTAGGGTGATGTTAACCTCCTCAAAAAGAGATGTTTTAGCCTCAAGAGAAAATCATTGGGCTAGAAAAGGGATGGGTTAGGTCCTCCAAGTTGTCTCCTCAGGCCTCCAAAAGATTTCATATTTTTCTGGTGTTTGGGCCATGGAAACCAACCTGTGGGATTCAATCCCCAAGGAAGCCCAAGCTAGGCTTGTTCTTCCAAATCTGTCCACCAACTAGGTTTTGAAAATACAATGAATATGCCCTCCAAGGATCTCAAGTCAAATACATCATGCTGAGTAAATCAAATCAATATAAGATCCATCTAAGAATGCACATCCAAACTACCTCATCAAAATAAACAAGTGGTCAAAGACCCTATGCAATTTTCCCAGTTTGGGAGGGTTGACAAAGTGATCTATTGGGTGAATCGTACCTCAAGTTTAGGATTGTTACCCAAGAAGACCTTTCTCTAAGTCATGTCGATTAAGTGACATGGATGGTGTTAAGACTCTTGGGCATGGGGTTCATGACATAAAAGGGATTGTAGTGTCTCATTTATGGGTTCCTTTGTAGAGGGTGTGTTTCACCTTCATTTTCAATGCAACCTTTTTCCAAGCCCATTTATTTCCTTTTATTCTTTTAATATGTTTTCAGGTTGAAACCAAGGTGGGGCTTCTACCTAAGCATGAAAAACAATACCCACCTTGACTCTACCCTAGTCACATCATGCTTCCCCAAGTGAAAACATGTTTGGGGCTTCTACCTAAGCATGAAAAACAGTGCCCACACATGCTCCACCTTGGTTGGCATTTTTTATTAGTTATTTTTTGCGGGTCCCATTAGTTTATGATGAGAGACTTTTCATTGTTCTCGGGATCCATGGGTGAGCATATAGAAGGTTCATGATTGGATTTTATCTTTTTCTAACTACAAGCCTTTGGGATTTCAACCCCTTCTTCCCACAAAATGAGGGAGAATCCCTTCTTGGGTCAGTACACCTAAAAACCCAAAAGGTAAGGATATGAGGGGATGAAGTGTGGAAAGTGATAAGTATGGTCAAAGATGGAACGATGACTCATCAAGAGGAACTCCCAGTAGAAGACCTATCCCCAAGGGTGACCCACTTACTAGGGCGCCATGTCAACCACCAAAGTGAAACAGGGCAAAGAGCATAATTTCCAAGCAAGCGTTACATAATAAAAAACAATTATAGATGCAACAAAATTAAATGCCTTAGATATTGAAATGACACTTGCCATGATACCCAGCTTGTACCTCATGGAGAAATATCTATTGTCTTCCGGAAACCAACTGATGTGGTGGATATCGTCGTGATGAACCTGGAGCTGTGGTGGCAAGGTGGGTCTCTGTCTGTGCAAGTGGATAATACTGGTCAAGATTTCTCTCGATACTCCATGTATGCAACTTGAGGGCCTCGAGACATCATCTCCTTAGTTATCCGTAGGAGTTGGGGGTAACATCTAGCTCCTACTTGGGGACATGTACTCATTGTAGACTGCATGAGAACCATATCATCTCCTGGTGGAAATGTGCCTACACTAAAACATAAAAATATAAAATCCAGGGTGGTTCTATCACCCTTCGTCCATATATATCAAAACCATAAAGAAAAATTTTCATTTTTTCAAAAAATTCTAAACTAAACATGAAATCAATATGCAAGTAGATCAAAATGAAATATGAAATGTAGCTAAACTATCATGAGCAATCAATATGTAAATGAAGAAAATCAAAATGACCTACCTACTTACTTGGGCCCTGGGCCATGAATAATTTAAATGATATGAATGTAGGTATGGAGAAGAGACACATCCACTGGTAATGACATCTTTCTCCGGTCGAAATATGTCAAGTAATACTTCTCTTTTTCGGACTTCTTCTTGATGATTTAAGGACGAAGCCAAGTGTTGTCATCCTTCTGGTCATATTTAGTCTTTCCCTTCTTCTTGTACCACATGAATGCAAGAATTCCTTCACTATAGTTGATGTAAGGTATATTCTCGATGTAAGGATAGGAAGGAGGTCATGTGTTGACTATGGTTTTGATGGCTTCCTCAAGGTCTTTTCTTTCTTTGTCTTGTTTCTTCAATATCTGGATGGACATTGGCTCTTTCCCTTAGAACTTCAAAAGACTCTCTTTGTACTCATATTTTCTTGGGAGTAGCATATCTATGTAGTCTTCATGCATGAAAGGTAAGTCTCATGGATCATACTCAATGGTGTCTGGAACCTCATCAAACTCACCCTCACTTGTGTAATCAGGACCGTTGGAGTTAACACATACTTGTCATCCCGCTCTCGACTATATAATACCTCAAAGGTTACATCCCCCATGGGAATGTGTGCATGGGTAATATCCATGCTAAGAAAACCGCTAAGAGTAGTAGACTAACTCCTTGATAAGAGAATCCCCCAAGCATCCAGGACACCAATCACTACTATACTCATAAGGAGGATAATATACGAAAAATCAACCAGGAAGACTTCAGTGTTCTCACACAGTCCATAAACCTTGACCCTATTAGAATCAATGCCACGCACACTTCCATATGGTCGGGTCATCTTTAATCCAATTTGTTCCATCACCTTCAAATACATGACTTTGTAGAGGCCCCATAATCCAACATACAATTGTTTAGGCGAAGGCCATTCATGCCCAAGGAAAGATAGAAAGGAGGGTTATTGTCCCTTTGTAGATCAAGATACATGGTGTTCAAAATGATTGGAGGGTCCTCCTTCTCAATTGGTATCAATAATAAATTCAAGATTTCCCTCCTTACAGAAGGAATTTTTCACATTTATGTTATAGAGACAATCATGCTCAACTTCCCAAACATGGCTACAACATCTATGTTCAACTGAATCTCATCTTTTGTTGGATTTATATTTGGAAGAAACTCATGTACTATAGGCGGAAGTGGTGGTACTACCTTCTTGTTAGACGAAGGAGGAGTGATTGCTTCTGGATGAGGGGGAGTGAAAGGTGATGATGGAGGAACTGAAGCTTTATTTCGTCTACTGTATGTCAAAAATTCCCTCTTCCTCAATTCTTTTATCTAATCTTCTGTCAATTGATTTAACACCCGGAGTCTTCCCTCTCTTTCCTCCTGTCTTCTGGCCTCGTTAATGTGTTCATGTGCGACCTCTTCCTCTTGGAATTTACATATAATATACATGAAGTTCATACTGTAAGGAGAGTCTTCATCTTGTCGGGTACATTCATCCTCTCGGTGAGGTTCCTAACATGTAGAACACCATTGTGTCTTCTTTGTGTTGACCATTCCAACCGGGTTCAACATATTAGGAGCCTTTACCTCTTGTTGAGGCATTGGTTTCCAACTTGTGGCATCTCTCTCCTATCTAGCAAAATGAGGTCTGGAGGGATATTGATTTATTTCCACAGTGGTTAATTGGACGATGATTTGATTATGTGCCTAGAAAAGTTGATTACTCATATGATCTATCTTCTGAGTCAAGAGGAAAATTGGATCAGGAGCACTGCTAATGGAATCCTTAGTCTTTGTCCCTATCTTGGCATGAATATACTGAAAAGGATCAACCTTTGAGTCAAGAATATTCTCTTCAATTTCTGCGCTATACTCTTTGGGGCCTACGCTATGGTGGTGGGCTTCTTGTCCTTAAAGATGAAAATTAATTTCCCTTCAAAATCATTCATGTAAAGGAGATGAACAACTGTAGTTGTAGGACGTATATATGTCAATATTTGAATGTACAATATGTCAAAGTTGTTGTCAATTTCACTTACTCTTTCATTCTCCTTTTTCTTTATATGATTGAACTATGCCACAAGCATTCTATTGTCTTTCTTCACTATCCATTTGTTCTTGAATAATGTGGAAAAGTCTTCATAAGATGCTATGTGATTTTCAAGTAAGCCTCTGAACCACCTCTTAGCATATTCGGTTAATGCTAAGGCAAGTAGCTTCATTGCCAAATCCTCTTGTTCCACTTCTTCATTTTCCATATCTTTGCCCATGGCATAGAGATGATCTTCATTAGTGACCACATTATTTTCTGGAAACTTTGGAAACCATTTATGAGACTCTTTCAGCATGGTTTTGGGATATCCAATAATGGTGAACATTTTAAAGGGATTGTAGAGATATTTTTCCAAAGGGTGAGCCATTGGAGCAAAGGGAAGGGTACCTTGGAAAAGGGTTTTGACAACAAGAGACTTGAGAAGAGGCCTTCTTTGTTAAATCTTAGAAGGTTTGAATATCCCTGGGGGGAAAGTCTTAAGGGAAGAAAAATTTTGGGAAGGGGGACTCGCCATGTGAGATTCAAGAAAAAATCATCAAAGGTGGAAGGGAAACGTCATTCCAGTGGAGTTTCCAGGAAAACTAGGGGTAAAGGCTTTGGGATGGTAGCTTGCCAAAGTGTCATTAGGAAACAGAGGAGGATTCAAAATCCTCCCTAGAAACGATGCCAAAATGTTATCGCGCAAACTATAGGTTGGGGAAATCCCGACCCAAACCATAAGATGGTGACAACTAGGAGAATACCTACCCACTGTCACCTCATATAGGTACTCCCGTCACTTTTAGAGGTGAAGTGATCATCTCAAGGGGGGAATCTCGGGTGACCCTAGGGGGGAAATGAGATGGAAAATGATACTTGTGAATGGATTCTCCTATAGGTCAAGTTTATAAATGGTAAGTAGCTTGGAAACGAGTCTCGGTAGTGGTCAAATGGTTTCCAAGAAGTTTGAGTACCTTGAGATGATGATAGTACTTGCTCGTGACACAAGAAAAACCAAGTATACAAGATATATGTTGAGTGGACAAGCAAGTTAAGATTATTATCCCTATTTTCAGTAGTCAAAATATATATATATCAAAAAATAATGGATTATTAGAGATGCTAAGCAAGATGCTAAAGTCAAGTAAATGATGCAAGAGAAAATCAATCTAACAAGTACTAGTACAACTCAAGTATAAGAGCATTAAAATTTAGTAAACAATTAAGGTTGTTATGGAAAAGTGTTGCAAAGATATAATTGAAGCCTTATGTTTGTAGAAAACAAGTTCTTACAATAGAAAAATCAGCCAACAAAACTTGAAAAGAATCCTCCCAAAATATGCGCTAGGACTAGTAGATTATGTTGGCAAATTCTTAGCAAATTCTGACGGTTGATAAGAGAGTAAAACCAAAAGTTATGATGGGTTTTCTGCAGCCCTAATGACTGTAGATTAAATTTGTAACAAAAATAAGAATTACTTCACAAAATATGATTCCCTAGGGGCATAAGAAAGCCAATATCATATAGAATTGATTGCACTTTGAACAATTTCAAAATCTCGTAAAATCACGTTACCCAATGCAAATAATTTTATTTCTTCAATGCAAACTTTAGATTAATGCCTTCACAATATTGGGTAAATGGAGTCTTTGATTTAATATTTATATCCACAATGTCCCTAGGGGTGTAAACCCTCTTACTCCCTAGGGAATGCAAATCAAACATACATAAATCTAGGAGGGTGTACACCCTTGTACTCCTCCTAGAAACCTTGCAATAAATGACTTGTCAACTAAAAAATGAGATGAATCTTAATGGAGGGTGTATGAACTTATACTCCTCCTAGGGTTTCAACCAATAAAAATTATTAAACAAGCAAGAAGAACTAACAATTGCAAATTTTCCTTACCAATTTCAAAAGAGATGCAAGATAAAACCCTAGTTCACCAAGCAAAGACCATTCATAAGAAAGAGAAAAGACCTCGAAGAGGTGTACACCACCTTAGCTCCAAAAATCACCAAGATAATTCACCCTAATAATTTGTTATGAGAGAGAGAGAGATCAAATTTCCCAGAGGGCACAAATTTCAGCCAAGTAGTCTTCTCACAATGGAAGAGCTATGATAAAATGAGATAGAAATGATCTCTATTTATACAAAAATCTCTAACAAGAGTTTTTCCACAAAACTTAGGGTGTACCACAAAGTAAGGGGACAACAACCCTTAATTTTCCCCTTTACAATATAAAATTCAAATTTAACCCTAAAATGCACATAAGAAACCCTAAAGAAGCATGACGTCACCCATTTAGGGCAACGTTTTGGCACTTTTGCAAGTCGTTGGGGTGGAAAGTGAAATTCGTTGGGCCTTCTAGGGCCTTCCTCTCAAGCGCTAGGAATTTCTCCTCCAAGTCAAAACCTCATCCATAAAAATGTGCAAAGTGTCAAGCCAACCAACACCATCACCCAAACCCTTGCCCTAGGGTGACGTCAACCTCCTCAAAAGTAACGTTTTAGCCTCAAGAGAAAATTGTTGGGCTAGTAAAGGGTTGGGTTAGGTCCTCCAAGGTGTCTCCTTAGGCCTCAAAAAACTATCATCATCTTCCAGTGTGTGGGCCATGACATCCAACCTGTGGGATTCAAGCCCCAAGGAATCCCAAGCCAGGCTTGTTTTTCCAAATCTGTCTACCAACTAGGTCCTACAAAGACAATGAATATGCCCTCCCAGGATCTCAAGTAAAATGCATCATGATGAGTAAATCAAATCAATGAAAGAGCCATATAAGCATGTACATCCAAAGAAACTCATCAAAATAAACAAGTGCTCAAAGACCTTATACAATTTTCCTAGTTTGGGAGGGTTGAGAAAGTGACCTATTGGGTGAATTGTACCTCAAGTTTAGGAGTGTTTCCAAAGTGAAAATTTCTCTAAGTCATGTGGATGAAGTGACATGGATGGGGGAAAGACTATTTCACATGGGGTTCATGACATACAAGGGATTTTAGTGTCTCATTTATGGGTGCCTTTGTAGAGGGTGTGTTGCACCTTCATTTTCAATGCAACATTTTTCCAGGCCCCTTTATTGCCTTTTATTCTTTTAAGATATTTTCAGGTTGAAACCAAGGTGTGCTTCTACCTAAGAATTAAAAAAAGTGCCCACCTTGACTCTACCCTGGTCACATCATGCTTCCCCAAGTTGAAAACATGTGTGGGGATTCTAACTAGGCATGAAAAATAGTGCCCACACATGCTCCACCTTCGTTGGCATTTTGTATTAGTTATTTTTATGGGTCCCATCAGTTTCTTATGAGAGATATTTCATTTTCCTTGGGATCCCTAGGAGAGCATATAGAAGGTTCATGATTGTCTTTTATCTTTTTCCAACTACAAGCCTCTGGGCATTCATCCCCTTCTTCCCATGAAATGAGGGACAATTCCTTCTTGAGTCAGTACACGCGAAAACTTAAAAAGTAAGGAGATGAGGGGATGAAGTGTGGAAAGTGATAAGTATGGTCAAGAATGACACAATGGATCTTCAAGAGGACCTCAAAGTAGAAAACCTATTCCCAAGGGTGACCCACTTACTAGGGCACAATGTCAACCACCAAAGTGAAACATGGAAAAGAACATAATGTCCAAGAAAACATTACATAATCAAAAGAATTTATAGATGCAAAAAACTCAAATGCCTCACATATTGAAATGACACTCACCATGATACCTCGATTTTACATCATGGAGAAAGACCCAATGTCTTATGGAAACCACCTGATGTCATGTATATCGTCGTGATGAACCTGGAACTGTGGTGGCAAGGTGGGTCTCTGATTGTGCAGGTGGACACTTCTGGTCAAGTTGTCTCTCGGTACTCCATGTATGCAACCTGAGGGCCTCAAGACATCATCTCCTTACTTATCCCTGGGAGTCGAGGATAACATCTATCTCCTACTTGAGAACATATACTCATCGTAGAGTGAATGAAAACAACATCTCTTGGTGGACATGTTCCTACATTGAAACATAAAATTGTAAAATCCAGGGTGGTTCTATCACCCTTCATCCATATATATCAAAACCAAAAAGACAATTTTGCATTTTTTCAAAAAATTCTCAACTAAACATGAAATCAATATGAAAGTAGAGAAAAATGAAATATGAAATGAAACTAAACTATCATGTGCAATCAATATGAAAATGAAAGAAATTAAAATGACCTACCTACTTACCTAGAGCCTGGGCCCTGAAGAAGTCAAGTTATTTGAATGTAAGGCTAGAGAAGAGACCCATCCACTAGTAATGACATCTTTCTCCCATCCAAATATGTCAAGTAATACTTCTCTTTTTCAGACTTCTTCTTGATGATGTAAGGACCAAGCCAAGCGTTATCATCCTTATGGTCATATTTAGGCTTGGAATTATTCTTGTTCCGCATGAACAAAAGACTTCCTTCATTGTAGTTGGTGTAAGAATAGGAAGGAGGTCATGAACAAAAGACTTCTGCATGAACAAAAGACTTCCTTCACTGTATATTATCGATGTAAGGATAGGAAGGAGGTCTTGTGTTGACTATGGTTATGATGGCCTCCTCACATTCTTTTCTTTGTTTGTCTTCTTTCTTCAATATATGGATGGAACCTAACCCTTTCCCTTGGAACTTCACAAGATTCTCTTTGCACTCATCTGTCCTTGGCAGATGCATATCTATGTATTCCTCTTGCATGAAAGTTAAGTCTTGTGGATCATACTCAATGGTGTCTGGAACCTCATCAAACTCACCCTCACTTGTGTAATCAGGACCATTGGGGTCCATCACATACTTGTCTGCACACTCTCAACTATGTAGTACCTCAAAGGTGCAACCCCCCATGGGAATTTGTGCATGGGAAATATCCATGCTAAGAAAATACATAAGAATCGATGGAATAAATCATGATAAGAGCATCCCCCAAGTGTCTGAGACATAAATTACTACTATATTCATAAGGAGGTTTATATGCGAAAAACCAATCAGGAGGACTTCAATGTTCCCACACATTCCATAAACCATGACCCTATTAGAATCAATGCCATAATGCTTCATTCCATTGTAGTTGGTGTAAAGGTATATTCTTGATGTAAGGGTAGGAAGGAGGTCATGTGTTGACTATGGTTTTGATGGCTTCCTCAAGTTCTTTTCTTTCTTTGTCTTGTTTCTTCAATATCTGGATGGACATTGTCTCTTTCCCTTAGAACTTCACAAGACTCTCATTGTACTCATATTTCCTTGGGAGAAGCGTATCTATGTAGTCTTCCTGCATGAAGAACTTCACAAGACTCTCATTGTACTCATATTTCCTTGGGAGAAGCGTATCTATGTAGTCTTCCTGCATGAAAGGTAATTCTAGTGGATCATACTCAATGGTGTCTGGAACCTCATCAAACTCACCCTCACTTGTGTAATCAAGACCATTGGAGTCCATCACATGCTTGTCATCCCTCTCTCGACTATATAATACCTCAAAGGTTCCATCCCCCATGGGAATGTGTGCATGGGTAAGATCCATGCTAAGAAAACCGCTAAGAGTAGTAGACTAACTCCTTGATAAGAGAATCCCCCAATCATCCAGGACACCAATCACTACTATACTCATAAGGAGGCTAATATACGGAAAATCAACCAGGAAGACTTCAGTGTTCTCACACAGTCCATAAACCTTGACCCTATTAGAATCAATGCCACACACATTTCCATATGGTCGGGTTGTCTTTAAGCCAAGTTGTTCCATCACCTTCAAAGACATGACATTTGCAAAGGCCCTAGAATCCAACATACAATTGTTTAGGCTGAGACCATTCATGCCCAAGGAAAGATAGAAATGAGGGTTGTTGTCTCTTTTCCGATCAAGATACATGGTGTTCAAAATGATTGGAGGGTCCTCCTTCTTAGTTGGTACCTGTAATAACTTCAAGATTTCCCTCCTTACAAAAGGAATTTTTCACATTTCTGTTACAGGGACAATGATGTTCAACTTCCCAAACATGGCTGCAACATCTATGTTCAATTGAGTCTCATCCTCTGTTGGAGTAGATTTGGAAGTAACTCATGTAATGGAGGTGGAAGTGGTGGGACTACCTTCTTTGTATATGGAGGAGGAGCGGTTGCTTCTGGCTGAGGGGGAGCGGAAGGTTGTGATGGAGGAAATTAAGCTTTATTTCTTCTAGTGTATGTACACAATTCACTCTTCCTCGGTTCCTTTCTTTGATCATCTGTCAATTGATTTAACACCCAGATTCTTCCCACTATTTCCCCCTGTCTTTTGGCCTCGTCAATCTATTCTCGTGTGACCTCTTTCTCTAGGAAGTTACATATCATATACATGCAGTTCATACTGTCAAAAGAGTCTTCATATTGTTGTGGACATTTATCCTCTCGGTGAGGTTCCTGACATGGAGAATACCATTGTGTCTGCTCTGTGTTGACCATTGAAAATGGGTTCAATGTATCAGGAGCCTTTGCCTCTTGTTGAGGCCTTGGTTTCCAAACTTTGGCATCTCTCTGTTGTCTAGCCAACTGAAGTATGGAGGAATATTGATTTGTTTCCATAGTGTTTAATCTTCCCATGATTTTATTTTGCGCTTGGAAAAAATGAGTACTCATATGATCTATCTTATGGGTCAAGAGGGAAATTGGATCAGGAGCACTACTACTGGAAGCCTTAGTCTTTGTCTCTACCTTAGCACAAGGATGCTAAAAGGATCAACCTTTGAGTTAAGAATATTCTCTTCAATTTATGCACTATACTCTTTGCCCTATCCCAAGGTGGTGGGATTCTTGTCCTTCAAGATGAAACGAAGTTGTGGTTCGAAAGCATTCATGTAAAGGAGACCAACAACTCCAGTTGTAGGATGTATATATATTGGGATTTGATTGTACAATTTGTCAAACCTGTTGTCAAATTCACTTACTGTTTCACTATCATTTTTCTTTATGTAATTGAACCGTGCCACAATCATTCTGTTGTCTTTCTTCATTGTCCATATTTTCTTGAATAACTTGGAAAAGTCTTCATAAGATGCTATGTGATTGTCAGGTAAGACTCTAAACCACCTATGAGCATCTTTGGTTAATGATGAGGCAAGTAGCTTCATTTCCACATCCTCATGTTCCACTTCTTCATTTTCCATATCTCTGCCCATGGAATAGATATGATCATCATCAGTGACCACATTATTTCCTGGAAACTTTGGCAACCATTTATGAGAATATTTTGACATGGTATTGGTATATTTGAGAATGGCGGCCATTTTCAAGGCATTGTAGAGATGTTTTCCCGAGGGTGATCCATTGTAGCAAGGGCAATGGTACCTTGGAAAAGGGTTTTGACAACAGGATACTTGAGAGGAGGCCTTCTTTGGTAAGCCTTAGAATTTTTGAATCTCCCTGGGGGAAAAGTATTAAGGGAAGACAGATTATGGGAAGGTGGAGTCGCCATATGATCTTCAAGAAAAAAACATCAAAGGTGGAAGGGGAACATCCTTCCAATAGAGTCGCCAGGAAATCTAGGGGTAAATACTTTGGGATGGTAGTTTATCAAAGTGTTGTTAGGGCATGAAGGAGGATTCAAATTCCTCCCCGAAAATGACACCAAAACCTTATCACGTAAACTGTAGGTTGGGAAAATACTGACCCAAACCAAAATATGGCAACAACTAGGAGAATACCTACCCACTTTCACCTGAGATAGGTACTCCCATCACTTTTATAGGTGAAGTGATCACCTCAAGGGGGGAATCCCGGGTGACCCTAAGGGGGAAATGAGATGGAAAATGATACTTATGAATGGATGCCCCTATAGGTTAAGTTTCTAAATGGAAATTATCTTGTAAAGGAGTCTCGATAGTGTTCAAATGGTTTCCAAGAAGTTTGAGTACCAACAGATGATGATAGTACCTTCCTGTGACATAAGAAAAACCAAGTATACAAGCTATATGTTAAGTGGACACGCAAGTTAATATTGTTGTCCCTATTTGCAGTAGTAAAAAAAGATATATATCTGCAAGGAATGGCACGATGACTCGTCAAGAGGGCCTCCCATTATCATACCTATCCCCAAGGGTGACCCACTTACTAGGGCACAATGTCAACCACCAAAGTGAAACATGGAAAAGAGCATAATCTCCAAGCAAACATTACATAATCAAAAGAATTTATAGATGCAACAAACTCAAATGCCTCAGATATTGAAATGACACTCACCATGATACCTAATTTGTACTTCATGGAGTAAGACCCGATGTCTTGTGGAAACCAACTGATGTGGTGGATATCGTTTTGATGAACCTAGAGCTGTGGTGGCGAGGTGGGTCTCTGTCTGTGCAAGTGGACATTGTTGGTCAAGATGTCTCTCGATACTCCATGTATGCAACCTAAGGTACTTGAGACATCATCTCCTTAGTTATCCCTAGGATTTGGGGATAACAAACATCAAGGCCAATGTGAGAATGCCTGCTCAATGCTACAAAACATCAACACTCCCTCTTAGTGAGGGAGGTATTCTCTCCACCATCACCTGGAAGTAGCTCTGTCTCCCAGAATGGAAGTGGCTCTACCTCCCACACTGGATCTACTACCACAACTTCTCCCTCTAACACATAATAAATTCCCATTGTATGAGATGGACCCTTCTTGGAAGACACCCTGCTCCTTGAGGCCTCTCACTTCTGAGCATCTTGCATGGCGATCTAAACCCATGAAACCTTATTGAAAGTATTGGAAGACTCCTCTGTCCCACCTGAACCCATTAATCCTTCTTGAAAGTCTTAGAATAATCCTCTCTCTCACCTAAACCTAAAGATTGACTCCCTCTAAACCACTGACTCTCGCTTTGAGCCTGGTGACTTTTTATGAAGTTTGAATCCCTCTGAGTTTGCACAACCCTCAGAGATACTTGCTCCTAGTTCTTTGCCACTTTTCTATGTGCCATAACTTACATAGGTTGGCCCTTTATCCTATAGAATTTGTTCTCTCTAAGTCCAAGAACAACTACTGTGTATGAGATATATCCTCTAGGCATGATCAACACATGTCCATCCCGAAATAATACATCATAGCCCTTCTTCTCAATTGTGGATACTGAGAGCACACTCCTCCTGACTTCTAGCACCCATAACACATTTTTCACTCTCAACACATCTCCTAAATCCATCTAGAATGATATTGTTCCATATCCTTTAGCTACATGCTTGGTACCATACCAAGTTCCACATAAAAATATAAGTCATACTTTGTGAGTCTTTCAAACAAATCTCGTCCTCCTGTCATATTACATGTGGCTCCATTATCCACCAATCAAGTCCCACTACTAGAAACTATACTAGAAATGGTGGAGGCCAATAAAAACTTCCTTTGAATCTTTTCTACAACCTCATCCACCTCGACAGATGATGTCTGCTGCTTCCCTTTCCCTTTCCTCTGCTGTGGACATTGTGAAGCATAGTGGCCTAGTGTATGAAAATCAAAACACTTTACCTTGCTAAGGTCCTGCTTCTTTCTCTATTTCGGAGATTCCTTTCTCCCTGAAGAACCATTTCCTAGGCCCTTTCTAGCATGAGCATCTAGGGGAAGGTTCTCATCATCACAATCTCTCTTTATGCCATTCCTGGACTCTATTTGAGCCTCCTCCTGGATGAAATCGATCCACAGTTTGTTAAATGGTGGCAACTTCTCTGGTGCACAAATCCCATGCACAAGTGGTTACAAAGACCCAGGAAAACCATTCAATTTCACATTCACCAACTCTATGTCATCAACTGCCTCACCAATAGGTATAATTTGATCACGAATCTGAGTGATCCTCATGAGGTAGCTAGAAAATGTATCTGATTTGGACATCTCAACAAATCAAAGCTTATGCCTAAAAATCAATTTCCATTTTTCATTCCCGCTTTGGTATAATCCCATCAAAGCATCATACATATCCTTTTTTGTCTTCTTCTTGGAAATATGAGGAATCAAGTGATCCTTCACAAAATCCAACAACACCCGCTTGGCCTTCACTTCCATCTTATTACGAGATTTCTCATGCATCCTTTGTATATGGAATCACCATATCAATGTATTCATTGAGATCATTCTCTTCCAAGAGAAAAAGGATCATAGCCTTCTAGGCCCATAAATTAGTGGCCCCCTCCAATCTGTCCTCCACTCTAAGTGTGCTCATCATTGTGTCCAAACAAGAGTACAGATTTGTAGCAAAAAAATATCTGTAGCAACAAATATGCAACAACTTATGTCTCAATAAATGACTCCCTCTATCTCTAGAGCCTACGCTCTACTACCATGTCAATTTTTAAGTCATATCTGAAAATTACATCCAAGTGACCTGAAACAATAAACTAGGGATGTTATCACTTAACCATTTTACATTGAAATTATGACAAAAAATTAAAGCGGAAACACAAAGATCAGAGAGAAATCATCCATGCACATGAGACAAAAAAAAATTGTTTAGTAAAACTTTTAGATCGATAATTTCTGAGGACAAAACTAGTCCTCTCAACAAATTACAACTTCAACAAAAATATTGGAAAAACCTTCCAAATTGCAAATATATTGTAGGTCCTATTGATGTCACAGTTGTATGACTAACAACACCTATATGGACCTGCAATCTGCCTAGAAAAAATTGCACGTGATACCTGCCTATACGGCTCGCACATGACGTCTTCTCTCTCCTTTGACTACAATTGTACGATCGTTGAACCACACTAACTATCTGTACTATTATGTACAATACACACATGAGGAGTGTACCACTCCACACATGTGTCCTTTTTTTCTCTTCCTACCACATTTAGCCTCACATGTGTGGCCTCCTCCTTTGCTGAAAAATGAGAAAGAGAAAAATTGAAAAACCCTAAGCCAGATTTTCCAAAGTGAAGATTCTCCTTATCGAAATTTTCCTCCTAAATCCCCTTTGTGACACACCCATGGCGGGGTGTCGAAATTCCGTTCTTCTTAAGAACTCAAGACCTCCATTCAGGGTCTCAAATCCTATTCTTGTCATCCATGGATTTCCAACCATGGTCACCACGCTCAGAACCGAGCTCAGAACTGACGGATACACCTCTCCCTAGTTCCTTTGGTGTTCATTGGTCAAGGCCACGAGACCTCCATGTGGGTATGACTCAATAGGTTCATCGCGACTTTGGATTTCAGGTGTTCTTGACTCACCTGAATTTGATTCCGCTGGACTCCAGACTCGTGGACAGACACAGGTCAAATCGACGGTCCATGCTCTTGTCACAACCAACGACTAAGATTGACTTCGAGTCTCTGGCTTTGGAAGTTCTCAACCCTCCACTCTTCAACTCTTTTGGAGTACTTTCGCTCCGGAGTGCGTAAGATGACAACCCCTGTCCTTTCCAATGGACGGTTCATATATACTACTACACTAATTTGGGCTTCGGGTTTTCTTTGGACTCTCTACGATACTATGCTCCAAATCCTTTGGAGTACCAAAGTTCAGGACTCTCGAAGTTCCATTCCCTTCACCAATCACGTTGGCTAGGTGGGCACATACCAAGGGTTGACATGTAGTTGGGTCAGGGACAACACATGCCCTCACCCGAGATGATACGTGTCACAATCCAGGGATCTTATGGGGTAGGTGATACGCATGGATCCAGGTGGCACGTGGTCCATTAAGTTTGAATCCATGTCACCATGGATGACATCACCATACCTCGTCACCTCGGGCAGACGGCTTCTACGTTACTCAGATTTCACAGATAATATACGGTCATGTAGACCTATAGATCTACGGCTCTTGTTACCTTGGGGTTTTTACATTCAGGAGTGTTGCTACGCAAACTCCTCTTACCTTCTGAAGCGTCCAATCTCTGAATTAGAGGGACTAGCGCCACGCGTCCCTAATATATTGATGATTGGGAAAGGATCCAAGGGATCCTGCGATCTACGGTGTTGGGTCCTTCCCGACTCCGGCCTTCGGGGTTTTGGGCCTCGATTTAATTTGCAATATAGGTTCACCCAACCACCTGGGGAGTCTCATGTCGTCAGTCAACCTCACGGGAGATCGAGTCTCCCGGTTACCTTCGGTCCGCGTAAGGCTGGTAAGGTCGATCTTACTCCGAAGTTCTGAACTTCTGGAGCTATGAAGCCAAGGTGACATATCTTCCTTAGGATTAGCCCAGGGTTCCTGGGTATTAGTCATATGGGTCCTTTCGAACGGATCTCTCCCGCTCATCTTCTAAACGAAGGGACCTCCCTTTTAAAGGCTTCCACTTTCTCTACTCTTCTGGAGATTTTCATGAAATGGTTAAGGACTTGGGCCCAGAATCCCGGTCATGCGACAAGGATTTTGAAAGAGGTGTCCTCTTCAAACGGATAGGTTCAGGTCGACACTACATCTCCTATCTCGACCGTCATACAATCTTATGCCCTAGGAATCCTCTAGAGCTAAGCTGGGTATTCGAACTATTGGTCGAGGGTTTAGGTTTTCAAAGAGAAGAAGGCATGTACATACCATAACCATTCCACACAAAAAATATTTATAAGTACACATATGCATAAATCCAAGCATTCACCCATTATTCTAGTTCAACACATAAAACAAGGAAAATACTTATCAGAACCAGACAATGTGAAGCGACTGTTTAAAGGGGTGCATGTTTCCACCCAACCGTAGGCTCACTCACTCCAAACGGATTTACCACTAGCCACCCCTAAGCTAGACCACGATGCTATGCAACAAAATTTCTACTTCCTGCTCAGAAAACAGTAGGGATGGAGGTTACTCTCCTCGTCTTGCAGGATCTTGGCAATGGTTTACATGATACCAAGCAAGGAGGTCTGACCTCATTTATCATCTTGTATCATAACCTTCTCTGCCAATTCCTATGACCAAAACGCTTATTTTCCAGTTCTTCCTTGAACCCAAAAGATTCCTCTCCTCTCCACTCTTCGTAGGTCTCCCTATGCCCACCACACCTTCCCTTCTTACCTCTTTCAACAAGGTTGTGTGTGGCTTGAATTCCCAACCCACAGTCTAGTCTGGAAGCCTTACAGATGGGTGCTCTGCACCATCCCCTCATTAACTCTTGAGGAGGTCTTCCCACCTACCAACTTGACTGTAATTCATTTCTGATTCAGAGGATTGTTCTGGTCCTGAGCAATTAAATCTAGTAAGTACTGGTTTGGTGAAGGTTAACGCAACCATTCTTGGTACCCTTCACCATCTCTTTTCATAGCATTCATGGTCTTTCTTATTACACCCCCCTTCTAGCAGTCATGCAACACTTATCCATTTTCTAGTAAATAACAAAATTTACATTCATTTACCTTTCATACAAAGGTCCATCGAATCAACATTCACACATATGGAGTTTTCCATAGTCTCTTGACCATTATAGTTATATTTACAAGCTGGGAGAAATAGGGTGTTACACCCTTGGAAAGAGTTCTTACTCACTGATGCCAACACCATAATGACTAGATTAAAAAAGTCACAATGAGATGTGTGGTGCCTCCTCACATTGCCTCTCATTTTATAGGAGTCTAGTGAGTGAGTTTAGGAACCCCTTCTAAACTCAACATTATATTAGAATTTTGTATTCCTCCAAGTGGGTGTGAAACCCCAACATGTGGGTGTGAAGCCCAAACAACAACAATTCCAAGATCCAACTCAATATACAAGGGGTTTTCATAAAGTAAAAATGAAATGAGAGTGTAAACAAAGATTCCCACATGCCCAACACCAAGGCCCATGTAAGAATACCTGCCCAATGCTACAAAACATCAACATATCACACAAGATTTTCCTTGGATAATTGTACATACATATATATATATATATACAAGGAAAACCTCATAGGGAACCCAATGGATGTTTCCCACATTCATGGATGACTTCCCTAGTATATATGTCAACATAGAGTAGTTCACCTCACCCAAGGGGATTCAAATCGGTCACCTTCTATCACACACATATGTAAATTCTCTTAAAAGGAGAGCCATTCGATCAAGTTTCTTTTTCCTTTAAATAAATAAAATGAAATAGTTATATTAGATTGATTAAAAAATTGTGGCTTTACTCATTCACAGAGAAAATACACAACATAATATTAGAACCTTTTGTCTAGGAGGGAACCTTAGCTCTTATGGGTTAAATGGTTTTCTAGGCATCGATTCTTTTTTTTCTACTTGAGTGTCTTTTGGTGGCGTCGAGTCATGTGAGTTGATGTTTTCTAGGGTGGCTTGCTATTTTTCTTTGTGGACACTTCAATCCATTCATCTTGTTGTTCTTGGAGTGGTTTTTTAGTTAAACATAAATGCATATTTTTAATTAAAAATTGGTTGCGGCTGAACCATCTAGTAAGATAATACAATATATATAATACAATTCTATCTTGAGTACTTCAAAATATCTCAAAATTTCAAAAGCATTGCCTACTTATTATGTTAGGCTTGAAGTTATAGGATTGTTACTATCTATTGAATTAGTATATTGATTTAACAGATTTAATAGAAACACAACTTTACAACACATTACAATCTATATATATTAAAATAAATCATGACCACTAAGAGCTTCCTGCCAAATAAATGCGGAAAGAAATGGCAGATTCATCAAGCTTAGTAAATTCACTCCCATAAAGAGATGCAAAAAGAAATGGCAGATTCATCAAGCTTAGAAAATTCACTCATAACTACAATAACTATGCTTAGCAAAGTATCTGATCCTTGCCCAAAAATAAATTCCTCAGAAAAGACCGTAACGAATAAAGGAATGATTGTAACGAAGAAAGGAAAAACGGTAACGAGGTAGCTATTATGTTCCTTCCATAACAAGGTAGGTATTCAACTCCTTCCTTCTTACCCAGAAATAACCTTTTCCTTAATGAAGTATTGCATGTTGACCCTTAACCAAGTATTTCATACTAATGAAGTTTTCATGAGGGCATAATTATACAAGTATCGAACAAGAGACAAGAACGAAGTAGAAGAGACAAAGCCTATGCTTGTTCAACACAGTGATTGTTTGAATTCCTGAACAACAAAGATCTCGAATAGGGGCCAAGCTGTGATCATTGTATCTCAGTGCCATACTGTGTGCATCTGGGCCAACTAACAAAAAGGGATGGTCCGGATGACACTAACTCATTGTAAGCTATGGTCATCAACCACTAACAACCTCCATCCATATACTTCCCCATATATATAAACCTTTATGCTATTATCAAGTTGTAGTACGAGCACGAGTTCGAAGTATTCAAAGTAAGTAGAAGGGAAGGCACTACATAGAATATTTGGGTTCCCTTTGGGCCAATGACAAGAAAATTTTGAATTTGCAAAGTTGGGCTCCCACCAGACCACTAAAAATGGCCCCCTATCTACCCAACCTCAACCCATGACCTACTCAGTCTCCATGATGAGGTAAAATTCTCCAATACCACTACCTATGATATCACATATGAGGTGATCCAAAGCTTGGAATTTTTCCTGGTTATTTGGGTTATCCTGTCAAAAGCACTAGAAGGAGGTTGGAACAGATAGGAGCTTGCTCCCCCTTGCACTAACTCGTCTCCCCAACAATTTAGATATATTCCCAATTCTAAATACACATCATGGCATTGAGATTGATGTTAAGAATTGGATGGTTTACCCGAACTTGGACTATTCAAGCTGTTGGGACAGGGACTGAATGCAGAGGGAAATAAATTTGAGAGAAGGAGCGGTGTCAAAAGACACCATAGCATTGAAGCACAAATAGGTCAATGAGAGTGAGAGAATATCTCCTAAGATGATATTACAATATGATATGATGATAGACCAATTAGTAAGATCATCTATAAATAGGTTTGGTCATGGACCAAACTCAACAAACTTGGGTGAAGACGGTTGCATCTGTCCATAAAACATGGATCGGGAATCCATAAGTGGACATGGTCAACTGAGGGTTTAGTCATCCATCGACCCAAAGACTTAGTTGATCCAAACAATCTGACAAGGTGAGGTTACAAAGGAACCACATGTTCCAACTTCCCCCTGTAAACTCATCTTGGAGGAAAACAAATTTTGCAACATTCCCCCTAAAATTTGTTTTGACTGCAAAAGATAATTACAAGATGGTACAACAACACTCTTAAGGAATTCAGTCCTGCATTTTTTTGTCTTTTCACAAGAGAGGACTTTCACATCTTTCACGAGATTATCGATAAGATCCTTTTTATCACTAAAATCATCAACCAAATCTTGAAATATGGTTTCCATGGTCTCCTCTAAGTCAACAATTTTCCGAGACTTTTCATCAAACCACTATAGAAGGTTGGTTTAAAATAGGGAAACCTCATCTTCCAGTTGAGTGTGGGATGTCTTCAGTTCACTGTTCGATCGTTGGTTCTCATTCTGCAACTGTGCAACGACATTTTGCAAGGCGACGACTTCTCCACGAAGTCGGCTGTGAGATTCTTCCAAGGAAAGAGCCTTCTTCTCATGGCTGTGAGATTCTTCCAAGGAAAGAGCCTTCTTCTCATAGATTTCTTGAAATTTTTGAAGCATGAGAGCTTCATATTCATCTAGCATGCCCATGGTTGATGGAGGGAAAAAATCCAAGACAATAAGTATTCCCAAGCTTCGTTGGTCGCACAAGTCGAACTCGTCGACAAATAGAGGCGCACCTGTCGGAAGAAGGTGAGTCGAATCCTCCACGGCATGCAATTTGGTTGGATCAGGAAAGATCCCATCGGGGAGAAGAAAAGAGTGGACAATATAAGTGCTAGGACATCCACCAAGACTTCTTCTTGAATCATATGTCAAGAATATCCACTCATTAGTCCAACCATAGGTTGAGAAGCGAAAGGCGATGAGAGGTCGATCAGTTGGAAAAAGTTTTAGGGCATCCACGAGTTGAAATCAATGGAGCCATCTGTCGAGAGTCTCGACCAAAGCTAAGTCGACTCCTTTCCTGGATGACAAAAGAGGAAGGTGAGCTCTTTTTTTACTAGCTGAACTCGTGAGATCGCAAGCAGAGGCGAGTTGAGGGTCAACATATGCACCAAGTCGAACCTTCCAATGAATTCTTCTCTACGCAGGCAAGTTGCTCAGAACAATAGTCTACGTCGAGTCGATTAACCATCGAGGGTTTTGAGCAGGCTAATAATGAAGTCGAGTCAGACCGTGTGCTGATATTCGACTCCAGGTCAAAGGGTTTGATCGACTTTCCCTTCACTCTAGTCCAGATCTAGGAACGGAAATTCGGGAGCCAAGTTTGAGTCAAGTCGACCAATGATACTCATGATAGGAGTTTGTTGAGTCAACCATGGCTATAAGTCGAGTGTCTTGACGACCAAAAACACTCCCTCCATTCATCTGGTTGTCAAACATTACAACCTTCCTATGGCAGTTGGGTTGAGCCGCGTCCAAGAGAGAGTGTAAGTAGATCGTGAGCCAGGGCATCCATGCGTGAGTCTAGTTGATGAAAGCGACGACAATCAAGCGATTTCCATCAGGGCGCGAAAATTCAAGAAACCCAGAACAATCCATAATGGCAGATTTAGTAAATGATTGATAACCCATATCAAGCCATAATACTCAGAACAACAGATTTAGTAAATGATTGATAACCCATATCAAGCCATAATACTCAGAACAACTTCAATATTATCTCGTTTATATCCGAGTCTTAATCTGACCTCGAGATTAAGAAACCAACAATCTATTACCATGTTAGGACAGAGATTGAATGCAGAGGACAATGGATCCAAGAGAAGCAGTGGTGTCGAAAGACACCATAGAACCAAAACACGAATCACTCAATGAGAGCGAGAGCATATATCCTGAGATGATCTGAGAATCTAAGATGATGATAGACAGATTAGTAACATCGTCTATAAATAGGTTTGGTCATGGACCAAACTCAACAAACTCGGGTGAAGGCGATTGCACCTGTCGATAAAGCGTGGATCAAGAATCCATAAGTGGACATGGTCAGCCGAGGGTTTAGTCGACTCTTAACCCAAAGACTTGGTCGACCCAAACAATTAGACAAGGTGAGGTTACAAAGGAACCACATGTTTCAACACAAACCCTATTTTGTGTAAATGTTTCCCTATGCTATTGCATGATTGAAATACATGACCTATGTATCTACTTAAAGTAGGTCCTCATGGGTGGGGCTTGAATGACTAGTTTATCTTAGGAGACCTATATATCAAAATAATGATATAAGCCCAGGAGTACCATCAATGTTGGGAGCTTCCTGTCTCAAAAGATATTTTTTGACTTCGAAATTATTTCATTGTCAGCCTAGAGGGAACCCGAACCTTCTCTATAGTGCCTACCCCTCTACTTACTTTGAACACTTCGAAGTTGTTCTCGTGATACAACTTGATAATAGCATAAAGGATAATTCTTGAACTCCTAGAGATTGGTTTAGAGATTCGGGGAAGTATATGGATGGAGGTTGTTCGTGATTGGTGAATGTAGCTTACAATGTGTAATTTATGTCTCGACCATCCTTTTTTGTTAGTCATCCTAGATGCACACAGTATGGCACTAGGATACAACGATCACAAGTTGGCCTCTATCTGAGATATTTGTTTTTCAGTAAATTAAACAATAAACGTGTTCAACAAGCATAGGCTTTGTCTCTATCGCTTTGTTCTTCTCTCTTGTTCAATACTTGGATAATTATGCCCTCACAAAAACATCGTCAACATGCAATACTTGGTTAAGGGTCATCATGCAATACTTTGTTAAGGAAGAGGTTCTTTCTAGGTAAGAAGGAAGGAAATTAATACCTACCTCGTTACAAAAGGAGTGTAATACCTACCTCCTTACATTTTTTCCTTTCTTCATTAGGGTCTTTCCTTTCTTTGTTGTGGTCTTTTCTGAGGCATTTATTTCTAGGAAGGGATGAGATACTTTGCTAGGTGTAGTTCTTGTATCTAGGAGTGAATTTTCTAAGCTTGATGAATCTACTAATACCAATCTTGGATGATTTGATATCTAATGTATTTTTCTTTTCTTATCCTGGTTCTTGTTGCAGCATGTCTTCCTCTTTTTCCATTAGTAGATCGAGCCTGAATGAACTAACAAAAAGTTTAGGAGTCATCGCAGACTAGAGAATCCTAACAACATGTTTCCACTCATATTTAATCTTCACAATCCTCTCTTGCAACATACCCACTTTCTCTTCCAACTCTTGAAGCCACTCATTTTCATTTTCCATGAAAATTCAAACTACAGTTCCTTATTTTTTAGAGATTCTACCTACAAATTTTAGGCTATTATTTTCTTGTGCATAAACTGAGCCTCAATTGAGAATTGTCTCTCCCAATATTTTCTCCATCCCTCCCATTTTGAAAATAGAACAAAAATTAGTCATATACTTCACCCACATGCCTCTCACATCTCCTTATCCCTATGTGCAAATACGAATTCTCACAAAATGAACACTATTCAAAATGCCCATGTGTGTATTTTATTGCTTCTAACTTGAACCATTCCTTCCAACCAACATCCATAAATGGTACAAGGGGGGAATTCCAAACTGAATATCGAGCTAGGGAACACAAGCTACACCTCAAGGTCTCTCCAGATCTCAAAATTCCATTTTCAAATTAGAGAAATAGAACTGAGACAAATGGTAATCACCACACCGATCAATGCATAAAACCATATGGAGTATGCCATCCCATCCTCATAGAGTTGAATAATGATACCACTAGTGAAGAAGTGTGTGGGAGTACGTTGAATTGAAGGGGATTAAAATCCCATTTACTTGCAACTTGTACATTGAGTATGTATTCATCGACCTTAGCATTATGGTTAACATATATTTCATGGGAGGTGGACTTGAAATGGACACCCCCCGCCCCCCCTTTACACTTATCATTCCCATTTTATTATTGATCTTGCTTGCATTTTTGTAGAGGAATTATAGTGTCTCAATACCTGATAGTATTCAATGGATTCATATATTTTTCCTATTCTTTGAGTTGTATTGATGAACCTGCTTAGTTGAATTTCATTTGGAGTCGATTGGTAATGCATATGACATATTATCACTATAGATTCCCCAACCACAACTTAATCCCTATCTCCTTAAGAAGGGTGACACTTGAATTAGTGTTGATGTCTCTGCTTGATTGTTGGTGGCCTTGCCTAATCCCAAAGTAAAACTTATTTCTTGGTTTCCTTCAAGATCAAGAATGATCTTCCAACACTTGCCACCCTTGGTTCTTGAAGTGGTGTTACTAGATCTTGTAACTCCTCATTTTTTGGTTTTGTTGAAATTTTTCCTTCCTCTTCCTAAAGAGCTTACTTGGATTCCAAATTAGTGACCTCTTCTTTCTTTGAAACGTCAACCCAACTTTCTCTTTCCTTTTTAGAGGAGAGAGAGGAAGACCCCAATGCTAGAGTGTTCAAAGAAGGAAGCAATTTTTTCTTTTTTACAAAGGGAGGGTTAGGTTTCTTGTCTTGTGGATGTCTTTCTAGATTTGCTAATTCCTTTGGACATTGAGGAGGATTCTACGATGGAGAGGCATATTAAATGTAGGGCTAGGTTTATTGTCTCGTGGCTTTATTTCTATAATTTCTAATTCCTTTGAACATTGAGGAGGAGCCTACGGTGGAGAGGAATATTTGAGTACTTGGGAAGGGGTCAATGGCTTTAATGCTTTGTTTAATAGTCCTTCTAAAATATTTAGAGATATTTGGGATGTCCCTTCACCCTTCAAGGATATTGAGAGGGATTTTGATTGTCATATCTTGGGGTCTTGGGGTGGGGGACTTCTTGGAGGAGAATCCTTGCTAACAAAATGTTGATCTTTTTTTTTCACTCAACCTAATAAGCGAGATTCTTGTAGGAATTATTAATGATATGACCTACCTTGCTAGATTTAGGACAACAGGTTGCTATGTGGTCAATTTTAAAGCAGTCTTGCATTGGAAGGAAACTTTTTAAAGTCCAAAAATTGCATTTAGACATGTTTATTTGTAACCAACTCAATTTCTTGTAGAAACCTTTTGTTGAAATAGATATCGATTTATATTGATGTTTATGTGGTCACATGTTTCCTTTCCACTTTTGTTTTGTAGAATTTCACAAAGCATGTTTCCAATAGATTTTAAGGAGTGAAGCACCAAAATTGTAGAGGAAGATTGGGAAACCTTATTAATATTTAGGTGGAGAAAAGAGTGTTTGAGGAAGGGTTGAAAGTTGGGTCTAGGGCTTCATGCAAAGCCTATATTTTCCCAAAACTAAGGACAATAGTTGAGGGTGAGGCCCCTATCCTTAGATAGATTGAATTCAACGTTGAAAAATCCTTTTGTGTAGGGATAAAATAAGTCTTCCTCCTTGATTTCAGGTTTCCAGGTTGTAGAAATCCATGCATGTAGTTCTGTGAGTTTTGGCCGCAGTCCATTGAATCTATAAATTAACCCATTGGTTCTAAAGTATTTTTCTTGGTATATGATATTAGATACTATAATCATGGAAAAGATTAGAGCCTCTGATACCAATTGATATTTGGAGGAGAGATATCCATCAAATTTATATTTTGAACACTCTATGTGCGAGAAAATTTGAACATTTATTTTCTTTTGTTGGGGTAAGGAAACAAGATGGTATGGGATAAACCTTAAACCTTAATGGAGCCAAGGCATCCATAATAGATAATGGGTCAAACTTTAGTGAGGAGGTAACCTAAAAAGTATTACAAGAAAGTGGTGACATGGAAGAAAAGATGGACCTTAGCTATGATATAGAGCCAATAAGTTGGGGGATCCAAAGTAGCATGTGAGAGGGTGGAGGGGCTAATCTTAGGATCCATGCCTATGGTGGTGTTGTTGTTATTGTTAAGGTTAATGCCTTATATTTTTCACTTAGAAATTTGTAAACATTACATAAATTAATTGTTCAAGCTCTATTAATAAATAAAAAATCTTTGAAACTATTACTGTATAGTGCCAATTTTGATGATACCTAGACATATCTCAAATATTTAGAGAGAATTTCATGGTGAGCACTTTTCAAATGCATAGTGCCAATTTTGATGATACCTAGACATATCTCAAATATTTAGAGAGAATTTCATGGTGAGCACTTTTCAAATGCATATAGTGCCAATTTTGATGTTACCTAGACATATCTCAAATCTTTAGAGAGAATTTCATGGTGATGTCTCGGGTATCCTCTTTTAAAAAACATAATTGACAAAAGAAAGTGCCTAACTCTATTCCTAAAGATTCCTAAAGTGAAATAGAAAACCTTAGAAGTGAAAATTTCTATTCTTAGTAGTATCTTATGTTCTCATTTAATGGTCAAGCCAATAAATTTCTATTCTTAGTAGTATCTTATGTTCTCATTTAATGGTCAATCCAATTTTCACTTCTTCCTTCTATTTTTTTGTACAATGTGTATTAATAGAGTTAATTCATTTGAATGTTGCTTACTCAACTACATCTTGGAATTCTAAATTTTGAAAGAATTTGCTTCATGTTGCTTTTGCATCGTGCATTTTCGGTACTATGGTACATCTATAACGTAGTTAAAAATTGAAAACAATAACATTTGTTCTCTTCAAATAAAATATAGTATTAAAATTTGGTCGTCATAAATGACATTTGATTGTTTTACAAAATGATATATTGTAAGTGCATTATAAAATTGGCCTATAACTTTCTAGTCTTGTAGATTATAGTATGGCTTGGAATTTAATGTTCTACACCAAATCTCTTATTTTGACATATTTAATTGTTCACTTAAAAATAATAAAATAATATTTAGCTTTTGATATGTTCACTTTTCAAGTAAGGAACGATTCAATGTATATTTACAAATTATTCAATGGATCTATGCAATGGATAATTACAATTTGTTTATTGTGAATAATTACTTTATTTTCATGTGTACAATTCAGCAAACAATTTGCACATAATTATGTTCCAACATCGCATCATAAGATTGACTTGAAGTTGAGGGGGAGGAAGGATGATGTACATTCTATCTCCTCATAAAGAAAATTTGATTCACTTCTAGAAAGGATCAAAGATGCACGAGCTTGGTTTGGTGAATGGATTTGTGAAAATATATGTAATTTGATTTTTCGAATAACAAAATTGCAAGTCAAGAACTTCCATATGTAGTGCATATGGAATTCAATGTGTTTGGTACATTAGTGCTCAACTAGATTGTAGGCAATGTTGATGGCACTTTTATTGTTGCACCAAAGATTTGTAGGGTGGTCTTGAGTGAAACCAAACTTTGTGAGCAATTATCGAGTCCAAAAATATTATCAACTAGTGTTAACAACACATTGATACTCTTCCTTTGTGGAATTAAGAGGCATTGCATGCTCCTTTTTGTTGGACCAAGTGACAAGACCCAAACCAAGGTTGAAATTGTAACCAGAATTATACTTTCGATGATTATCAACATCAGTTTCCAAATCTAAATATTTAAATCCAATTAAAGAAGAGGATCTTCGTGAAGTATACTCTATGCTAAATTGAGAAGTACCCTTGATGTAGTGAAGGATATGCTTTGCTACCTTCAGGCTTCCAATGAATCTCATGAGGATATTGCATGTAGTAGGAGACTAAATCAACAACAAAGGAAAGGTTTGGTTGGGTATGGGTCAAGATCAAAAAATACTTCCTACCAATTATTTATACAAAGTGGGATCAACCTAAGGAGTGGAACATTTGGCAGAAAGTTTGACACTTCACTAATAGGGAGTAGGGGTGGGCTCACAATCTTCCATGTGAAATCAATGAAAAATGTTAAGTGCATACTTATTGTCATATTGTTGTATTTGATGAAAAAAATAATAATGAAAGAGGTATAAGTCAAACATCTCAAACTAGCTCATAAGACTACATTTCACATGGTTGATTTGATAATGATTATTTCTAGTGATAAGTGTAGATTTTCTGAGGTCCTATGAGGCTGCCAACTAAGTTTTGTCTTTGACCTTGGTTTGGCTCTAAGTTTCAACTATGTGGTTGTCCCTTGCTGTTGTTTTAGGACAACAAACAATCCCCAAATTTTAACTCAATATTTTGATGGTTAAGTGGCCTTTTGAGGTGCCCTTGCAAATGTTTTCTTTACTCAATGTTAGCACATGCAATATACATAAAAAAAAAAAATAACACTACCTCTAGATATTTTAACTTTTAAATGTTGATCTACACTTCTAAGAATGCATGAAATTGACACATATGTTTTTGGTCAACATGACCCTGGAAAAATCCCCCCATGGGGAAAATCAGTTTGGATAAGATATATATAGAAGGCCTCAAAGAAAAATGTACAACACAACACACATATAGAAATGAAAATGGTACAATAGAAACCACTCTCGGATGCCTTGGAGTTCCTTGAAGACTTCCCCACAATCCTTGTGAAGTAAGGCACACCAAGGCACCCCTTGCCTTGGTGTGCCTTTCTTCCTTTGCTTTCCTTTGTCTTTATCATGATGCCTTTGATTTGACTTTTCTCTTGCTTTGCCTTTTTTTTTTCCCCTTTGTAGTACTCCCTCCTCTCAAGATAGCCTCCCACAAGATGATGATGAGCCCATCTCCTCATGTGCACCCCCTCCTCATGCAAAAATCCAAATGGTACGCCCTCCTTCACCCTTGCGCCCTCTAAGCTCTAGAGTGTGCCTAAGCAAGTGAAGCAAGTATCTCTATGGAATAGGAACCTCCCACAAGCTAGAGGAGAGCCTCCTCCTCTCAAGAATGCACCTCTCCTCCTATAAAATGTGCCCCTCCTCCATGGAATGTGCCTCCAACAAGAACTATGTTCCCTCACTCAAGTATGCTCCCTCTACTCTCTAGAGTGAGCCTCTCCAAAAAGAATGAAATTATACCAAAATATGGAAGAGCCATCCTCTCCTAGATGTGCGCCCTCTCCACAATATGTGTGCCTCCTCTAGCAAATGAACCCTTCCTCATCTGGTATGCACCCTCACAAAGGTGATGGCCAATCCTCCATGGATGACCTCTCCATGCAAGCTTAACCCAAGAAATGCTTCCTCCTCAAACCCTCAAACAAGTGCACCCTCCTCTCCTCAATAATTGCGCCCAAGATCTCCTCCTCTTCTTCTCTTCTCACAAGTGAAGAATGAGTCTCGTAAATGCACTATACTCTCCTTTAGCCTCCTTTGGCCAAACCCTAAAAGATCAATGGCCTATATCCAATCTAGCCAAGTCTAATCAATGGGTGAGATTCAATCCCTAAATCTCACTTAGGAAACCCACTTTCCTTAGTTGGCTTTATGTCTATTAATTCACCCACTTTGTAAATTAATTGTCACTTTAATGGCTTAAGTGACATATTTCACTTTTGACTTAAATGTCCTAAGTCAAAGTGAAATTAGAATCATAAATTAAAGTACAAGGGTAATAGTCTCCCCCTTTTTGTTTAGAGACTCATAAACACACGGGGACCACTTTCCAAGGTACCCAAATGTCAACACTCCCTCTTACTGAGGAAAGTGCCTGTTGCCACCAATATTGTAACGGCCCCGGGCCTTCAACCCCACTTCCAAGCAGCACTACTACGTTGAAACATTCTCATACTTATATAAATAACATGCTTTAAATAAAATTAACACATTTAACTAAACAATACAGAGTAATCACAGGATTACTCCTAACATACAGAAATAATGGAATTAACAGTAATTCCTTATTGCAACGGAATACATGACAATATTGCAAGCATCACAGACATGCATTTTAATTGAAATTAAACACATGCATATACTTATCTTTGAAACTGTATTAAATCCACCAACCACATGCATACTTTCCACGAACCTCCTAGCCTTAGACCTCACTTCTCATCATGCTCAATAGTGGGTCACCCACGAGTTGAGACTAAGCTCCACCCAAGGTAAGGTAATGCTAGACTATGCTGAGGATACAAGAAAACTGCACAAAGAAACCAGAAGGATTCTCTCCAGGAGCCTTCTTACGCCCACTACTCAAAGACTCTCATTCCCCACATGTATGTTCCACCTGCGAGTATACACCTTCACAAGAACAGTCCATCGGTGCTTCACCTCCCTCTCTTGGTCTCGACAAAAGGCCAGATCAAGAATTCTCAGAGCTCTGTAGCTGGTGCTAGACTCTCTCAAGGAGAAAACCACTTCCCAATAGACTCCCTCACCTGGAGAGAGCTGCTTGCCAGCCTGAAAACCTGCCTCTTCTACCATGGGCCTGACAACCCGGTTCTTCAACCAGTTTTCAACTCAA
>SNQJ01S0016395.1:5262-18358 GCA_010110895.2 Picea sitchensis | reverse complement strand
ATTGTAAACAATGAAGATATATGATGAATAAATATTAGAGGTGCGACTCTAAACATCTTGTTGGTTTTCCCGGTTTGAGTTTCTAGGTTAAAATCTTTGTGTAATGTGTGTGTGTGCCATTGTGTTTTTTCTATTTTTTATTAAGAATATCTTTGTAGTAATTAATTGTACAAGGTTAAAATATACATTTGGTATTAGAATAGTTATTTGCTTCAACAAGACGCCTTTGTGGTTAGGGGTTTGGCTCAAGTTTGTGGTAAACCTTGTTATAGTGGGAGCTCTACAGTATCGATTCTTGTGGTGAAAATAAATGGTGACCAATTCAAAAATAGAGATCGAGAAATTTAATGGGAAAATTTTTGAGTTGTGGAAACTCAATATGGAAGATCTATTGGTGGAAAAATATCAGTGGATCGTTGTGGATCTAGGTACTCCACCTACAAGAATGTCAAAAGGTTGGGAAAAGTTTGATCGGAAGGCAAAGAGAACAATATGATAGCGTCTCTTAGATTTAGTGTTACTGAATGTTTCAGGGGAAGCTACAATCAAGGCATTTTGGGATAAGTTAAGGGCTTTGTATCAGTCTAAGTCCCTGGTAAACAAACTATTCCTGTGGAAGAAGTTGTACAACCTAAGGATGAAATATGGAGACTCGGTGACAGAGCATCTAAACACCTTCAATATTGTGGTGAGTCAATTATTGTCTATTTATATCAATATTTCTAATGAATATAAGTGTATCATTTTATTGTTCTTTTTACCAGACTCTTGGGATAGTTTGGTTGTGGCCATAGGTAGTAATTCAACTACTTTAACTTTTGATGGTTTAGTCTCATCCTTGTTGTTGGAGGAGATAAGGAGGGAAAATATGGAAATCCGTAGCACAAATTCCTTTCGTCGTACTCATGACGACCATAAGTCTATGTCGGATATCCGATGCCACTGACTACCATGTGGAAAATGTAGAGATATTTTATGAAACAAATGTTCATCACAAAAAATCATCACTATTACGACAATCATATAGTGGTGGTATTGCGACACATTGATTTTCCATGTGGAATTTTCCAAGAAACTATTTCATCGATGGCGACAGTAATTACTGTGACATAGGTGCATTAAAGTATCRTTTGGACAAATGATGTGGATTCCATCCAAATTTTGAATCTATGGTCAGTGGCCTACGTCGGTGTGGTGAATCTCTACAATGAACACTTTGTGGGYGATCCAACGATATGGCTCGAYGGAATTGTCAGACGCACGACGCAAGAGAGATGGAAGTCCTGTCAGGAATGGGACATACAATCATCAAATGTATGACGCCTATATAATAAATTAGGGAGGGAGGTATAAATCTAGGATGCTACAGGAAATAAATATATCTAAGTCTTCAAGTGGGAGGTCTAAATCTAGGGGAATATCTAAATCTCCAGGAAATTCGTATATGTATGCTGGAGATGTGGAAAATAAGGGCACTACAAGAAACAATGTAGATCCAAAAGTGTTGAGAGAGGGAAGGGATATGAAGATGCTCCTTATAAAAAACCAACAACCCTCACAGATGAAGGAGGATATGTGTACTTGGTTTCTTCAATCACATAGGAAAATCATGAGGCGTGGTTGGTTGAATCATGTGCATCATTTCATATGAATCCCCACAGGGAGTGGTTCTGTGAATATGAAAGGTATGATGGAATGAATTTTTCCTAGGAGATGAATCAACAGCCTAAATCATAGGATGAGGAAAGGTCAAGTTGATCTCATGGATGGAAGGATTAGAAAACTCCATGGTGTTTTGCACATCCCAGGATTGGACATAAAGTTGATTCATGTAAGAAATATGGACGATGCAGGTGTAAAAACAATGTTTGAAAAGGGAACCTATAGGATGGTTCAAGGAGAAATGGTGTTGTTGAAGGGAGTTCAGTTTGGAACTTTGTACAAGATGCAAGGAAGCACTATTAGTGACATCTACAACAATTGTTTTGTTCCTAATATTGGAGCTGAAAAAGAAAAAACTCCTATAATATTTAGAGAAAAGACTATGTTGTGGAATCAAAGATTGGGGCATGTGGGAGAGAAGGGCCTTCAAGTACTACACAGTAAATGTATGGTTGAAGGCATGGAAAACTTTCTCTAGGGATTTTTACACTATTATATTTTCCACATTTTCGACACCGTTCCGACGGCCCATCATTTTTATTTCGACAAACTCCCTCCTCAAATAATCGTCACACCACTTTCATCGTACTCACAACGACCATAAGTCTATGTCAGATATCTGATGCCACCAATTTCCATGTGTCATATGTAGAGGTATTTAACAAAACAGATGTTCGTCACAACAAATCATCACCATTATGACAATCATACAGTGGTGGTATTGTGACACATTGAATTTCTAGGTGGAATTTTCCAAGAAACTATTTTACCGATGGCGACAATCATTTATGTGACATAGGCACGTTAAAGTATCGTCGAAAAACCGATGCAGATGTCATCCAAATTACTACTTTATGGCCAATGGCCTATGTCAGTGTGGCGATGCTCTACAACAAAAAGTATGTGGGAGATCCAACGATATGGCTCAGTGGAATTATCAGACGCACGACAGAGGAGAGATGGAATTCCTACCAAGAATGGGGAAAAAAATCATCAGACGAATGAAGCATGTATAATAAAGTAAAAAAAAAAAAAAATTGCATTGGATATAGGTTGCAGGTTGAGCTAGATTTAGATGATAATTTTCTCGATATATGATGATATAGACAATTAGGATTATGGTTTCTATTGCTGCATAAAACCCTAATTCAATCTTGTTAGAGCCTAAGAAATTAAAAATGCACACTCACACTTAAGATATACATGTTTTTGTTTTAAACTGTAATTTATGCCCTTGTGAAGAAACACACATCATGATTCACTAAAATGCATGCCTAGGTATTAACACACCTGCAATTTGAGTGGTTCAAGTTTTTGAGGATGTATTAGATAATTTTACACCTCTCTACATATTTAGATTTTCATTTGCAAACATAAATGTAGTTGTTGTGTAAAAGTGGCAAATTCTACCTTGTAAATTGAGAGACCAAAACAATAGGAAGTGACCTAATGAAAATGCATGCCAATGCTTCTACATAGCTCAAAATTTAATTATCTAATTTTTGGTATGAAGTTAATAACATTAAGCATTTTAAAATGATTAAGGATTTCTACCTTGAACCAAGATTCCATGCTTTTTGTAAAATCGAGGGTAAAATTGTCTTACTGTAAAATGAATGCCTAAGACTCATATGACCTCCAAATTGAGTGGTTCAAATTGTGGATTTTGGATTTTATCATTTTATATCTATTAATACTTTATTTGTGCATTTTCAAACCAAACCCCTTATGTTGTGCATAAACGCTAAAAAATGCCTTGTAAATGGAAGAGAATGCATAAAGGAAAAAATGCGTAAAAATACATGAAAGCATGGATTGATGAGAAATGCATACCCTAGGAATAAAAACCCATCTATGTTGTTTTTTATTTACAAGTTACAAGTTACAATACTATGAATTTGTTGTAAACCCTAAACAATGCATACTAGGGTGATTTGTGCCCATAATTTAGTAAAGGGTTGAAATATACATGAATCTTTGGCAACTGTGCACACACACTATATAAATGAAAAAAAGAGTACTAACTACCTGGGTCCATGAGATTGATGAGGCAATATATTGTACAACCACATCACACATAGGCTAGTTGTTGGTTGTATTTCCATTGCAAAGACCCGTTTAAATCATCATAAAATACAAGGTTATATGCATGAATATTAATAATTAAATAAACAAACAAACAAATCAACATGTATGAGACCTAGAAAGACTAAAATGCAATACCTTAATGCTAAAAATACCTGTTTTCTTTAAACTATAATTTCTATATTTGTGTAGAAATGCACGCTAGATTTCACAAAAATGCACGCTCGGGTATTTACACACCCGCAATTTGAATGATTCGAGTTTGTAAGGCGTATTTGATAGTTTTACACCTATATACATATGTATATTTTCATTTGAAAACATAAAAGTGGTTGTTGTGTAAAAGAGGCAAATTCTACCTTGTAAATTGAGAGACCAAAACAACAGAAATTGACCTAATGGAAATGCATGCCCATGCTTATATATAACTCTAAACTTAGTGATCTAATATTTGGGGTGAATTTAATAAAATTCCAAATCTATATATTTCATTCAGAGTGCATTTTAAAAATACTAAGGACTTATACCTTGAGCACATATTCAAGACCTTTTGTAAAATGGAGTTGTTAACGAGGCTGAAATCGCCCTACAATATTAAGGGACACTCTCTGATGCATGGTCCTAATTAGACTATGCACCGTTTGGTTTAGGATACCCATCCAAAATGTGTCCCAAATTCCTTTGATGGTTATGATGGTGAAGATGGATGGTTATGCAATGCAAAGTGTTAAAATTTCGCTTAAGAAATTAAGTGTATTCAATATTCTTTAAATTTTAATAATTAGAACAATAACTGCATACATAAAGATCATTGAAAGAAAGACATCCACAATAAACATAAGATTTATCCTTGGAAACCCTCTTAGGGGAGAAAACCCAACAAATCTTCTTCAATATAGATTGGTCAACAAGTACAATGTCTCTCTCCAAGAGAGATCTCACAAAACATAAGATAACAAGAAGATAGAATAAAAACCCTAACCAGAATAGGGTAGTGTGCCACTAGACCAAGATAGGCCTCCAAGAGATAACCAAAAACCTTCACCAAAATACCCTTACTATGTAGCTGCATCTCCTCCTCAGACTTGCACACTTTTCCTTGAGAGAGAGAATTTGTGTTGCGTGTGTTCTCCAAATGAGGTGCCTAGCCTCTTATAAATACAAGTTGAGCCACCCTGGAATTAAGTCAGGGCCAACTTGTACAAATGTGACTTTCTAATTTGCATTTTACTTTTACAAAGGAACAATAGGGCCTACTTTAAAAATAAAACATAATAATATTCTTTTAGGGTTTTGAATTGGTATAATATAATTAAATAAAATAAGAATATCTTTTGAAACTACTCAAACTTCAACACTCCCTCTTAGAAAGGAAGGTATTTTTCTAGTACAATCGTCATGATTGCTTCTACACTTCTGTACACTTAACCATTGACTTGTTCAATTTCCATGAATCTGTATCAAATAATTTTTGTAACCAC
Source organism: Picea sitchensis (assembly GCA_010110895.2). Lineage (NCBI taxonomy): Eukaryota > Viridiplantae > Streptophyta > Pinopsida > Pinales > Pinaceae > Picea > Picea sitchensis. Next base: position 13,130 of record SNQJ01S0016395.1, on the reverse strand, counting down.
GTCATGCATATAGGGTCTCATCATCCTTCCAATATTATTTCATCATGGTGCTTCAACTTGCTAGCTCACACATAATCTAGCATCCGGTTCATACATAACTAGTAACTTGCTAGCTCACACAAAATATGGCATCTAGTTCATACATAACTAGTAACTCGCTAGCTCACATAAAATATGGCATCTAGTTTATACAGAACTAGTAACCTCTGGTTGGCACACCAGGCAACCGATCCACAATGACCAGACATCTAATCACAATAATTAGGTGATGTAGTGCACACAAACTACCCATCTAGACCAAGGCTAGGAAACACCTCCAACCACACAGGTTGGCCATCCACCTTGAAAATTTGGGAAACTTGCCAGCCCTGAAGGCTCGACATCTGTTGACCTTGTGCGAGATCATGTTGGTTGGTTCCACAATTAGTAACGTTCCCATGAATGACTACCCATTGTTACTGTCGCATGATAATGTTTCTACCCTGGAATCACATCTGTAACTCATCACTCACTCTTACTAGGGAAGTCCTTTTAGACCACACCAAGATTCTCTCTGAAGTAAAAAAACTTTACTCTCAACAGAGGCTTGGTCAACACATCTGCTTGGACTTTGCATGGAACATTGGGTTCTATGACAACTTCATTGCTCCCTTCTGCACCATATCTCTGATATCATGGTACTTGATCTCGATATGCTTGGACTTGTCATGAAACACTAGGTTCTCTGAAAACTTCAAACAACTCTCGTTGTCACACCAGATACAAGTCACCTCTAACTCGAGAACAAACAATCCTGTAAGCAGCTTCCAAAGCCACACTGCTTCGCTTCTAGTTGAACACGCTACTATATACTCTACCTTAGTTGTACTAAGCACCACACTAGTCTACTTCCTACTAAACAATGAGATCATAGATGATCCCAAACTGAAGCAACATCCAGATGTACTCTTCTGATATGCAACACTACCGACCCAATTTGAATCAATAAATCCTTTCATGCTTATCTCATGATCCAAAACATATATGAATAGTCAATTGTATCTTTCAGGTACCTCATCACATGTTTTGTTGCAATCAAGTGAAAACCTCTCGGCTCAACCGTATACTTACTCAATGTGTTCACCGCAAAACCTATATCTGGCCTTGTGTTCGTTAAGTACATCAACAAACCAATAATTTTTATATACATGGTGGCATCCAGTGTCTCTGAAGATGTATCATTCAATAACTTCAGATTCATCACCATCGATGTAGGCATGGATTTACAATCCATCATTATGAATCTCTTCAAAATCTCTACAGTATATTTTCCTTGGTTAAGGAAAATATCACTTGGTCTCTACCATACCTCTAGATCTAAGAAATCATGCATCATACCCATGTCTTTCACCTCGAATTTTGTAGCTAGCTTCCTCTTACTTTCAATGATGAGCTTCTCGTCTCCTATTAGAAACAGGTCATCCACATACAAAATCAATATCACTGGTCCACCATCTACAACCTTGTAGTAAAGGTTGGAATCTTCTTTAATATTGGTAAATCCCAAGCTCATCAGGAAACTGTCAATTCTACCGTACCATGTCCTAGGTTCTTTCTTTAATCCATACAAATCTTTCTTTAATATGTACACATGTGTCTCGAAACCTTGTGGTTGCTTCACATACATTTCCTCTTTTATTACATCATTTAGAAAATGTATCTTCACATCCATCTGATGTACCTTCCACTTCATTACTGCAACTATCGCAAGCATAGCTCTAATCGAAGTGTATCTCACCATAGGAGCAAATGTATCCTCATAATCTATTCCTTCTTTCTGGGAGAAACCACATGCCATGAACCTTGCCTTGTACTTCTCGACATTGACATCTACTGAATGCTTCATCTTGTAAATCCACTTGGAACTTACTACTGTCTTCTCTTTTAGTCTCAGAACCACATGAAAAATATCATTCTTTATAATGGAGTGGCACTCTTCAATCATGTCATCCTTCAATTCTTTCTTCTCTCCATCCTCTTAATAACTAGTAGGCTCAGCATCAATAATGTCACTTAGCAATGCCACATAACTAGAGTATGGTCATGGTCTCTTGATTTATCTAAAGGATCCATCTAGAACACCATACTTCTCTGCATCCTGAATAATTTATCGAGCCCAAGCTAGTATTATCTTCTTAGTATTCATCTCTCAGGATGAATCTGCAGGTCTCTATGGTTCTTCCATATCATGATATTCTAGTACAAAATCATCTCCTGCATATGTATCTGCAACTCTGGGAACTTCAGGTTCCTCATCATGGACCTAATCTGAATGATTCTATCTCAATATACTGGAAGCTACATCCTCATCGAAGGTGACATCTCTGCTAGTATCAATCTTCCAGTGAACAGGGATGTAAAATTTGTATGCCTTCGATGTTTCATTATATCCAAAAAATATACCATTATTTCCTAAAGGGTCCAACTTCGATCTCTTGTCCTTGGTGACATGCACATATAATATACAACCAAATATCCTCAGGTGGATTACCTCTGGCTTTTTTCCTATAAAAATTTCTTCTTGTGTCTTGTTACCAAGTACACATATATTGTGGTCCTGACTACTTCTTCCCACAGATTCATCAGTAAATATTGATCATGAATCATGGCATTTATTGATTCCATGATTGTTTGGTTATTTCTTTCTACCACACTATTATGTTGAGGATTGTAGGGAGTAGAGAGCTCCCTCTTAATCCCAACTTATTTGCAGAATGCCTTAAATTCATCTTATGTGAATTCTCCTCCATTATCTGATCTCAAAATATTTGTCTTCTTTTAAGAAAGGTTTTCAACAAGTGCCTTGAATTATTTGAACTTGTTGAATAATTCACTTTTAGCTATGAAAAAATAAATCCAAATTTTACGTGAGAAATCATCAATGAATGAAACATAATATACATACTTGCTAAGTGAAGTGGATGATATTGGTACACATACGTATGAATTTATGATGTCCAAGGATCCTTTGGATTTGCTATCACTGCTTGTAAATGGTTTCTTCACATACTTTACTTGTGTGCATCCCTTGCATATGCCTTCATGATTCACTTGGATTTTTAGCAAACTTGTCACCATCTTGCTCACAATCGGTAGTGCTTTATAATGTATGTGAGAGAATATTCTATGTCGTAGCTCACTCAGAGTAACTATGATGTGTAATAACGATGAATTTGAATGTCCCTTCAATTTTTATAGACCTCCTTATTGAACACCAATAACCACAACAATTTCATTTTGGCCACATGAGAACTTTGCCATCAATGGAAGCAAATATGAATCCTTTCTCATCCAAAGCTGATATAGAAAGGATATTCTTCTTCAAACTAGGTACATACAAAACATCCTTCATATTCATGGGATTTCCGGAATCCAGTCTGTAAGAATGTTCTCCTACTCATTTAATGGGATATTGATAGTCATCACCGAGCTTCACCTTGTGAGGTGAATCCTTCTGAACTAGTTATGAGAAAGAATCCTTGTAACCTGTCATGTGCTTAGAAGAATCACTATCAATAATCCATGTGTCACTTCCATGAGTAATTTTTCCTTTAAGAGATGATATCAAAACATATTATTCACTCGAACCATCTTCTTTGATTCTCTTATGATCAAGTTCATCGTCTTTTGCGGCATGAGGATGATGTCTTTTATAATTTCTTTTTCTGACCCGATCTTTTGAGTTGGGATAATTTATTGCAATGTGTCCTATCTTCTGGCAGATGTATCATCTATAATTTGAGTAATCCTCTTGACACTTATGTGTCTTATGTGACCCTTAAGGCTTATTGTGTGAGTGAACCTCTTTCTTGCTCTTTCCTTTTCTTGCATGTGCTTCTAGATCTTGATTACCATCATCACCTAGTTTCTCTTCTCTTGCTGCCAATTTAGCTTCTTCCAGAGTGGAATCCTCCCATAGTATAATAATCCTTGTTATATTTATTCTTGAATAGATACCCTGAATGAATGATTCCCAAGATCTTGGGAGACCATTCAATGTAGTCATCAAAACCTCAACTTCTTCAACTGTGTATCCAATGGATTCATGTTGTTTTCTGATTTGAGACACTCTTGTGAAGTAGGATTGAATGGTTTCTGAACTCTGCATCTTCACACTCTTGAGTTGTGTCCTTAATTTCATCTTCCAGTTGATATTCTTTCCCTCATATAATCGGGATAGGGCATCAAATATTTACTTGGGAGTTTTCACTGATGAGACATGAGGGATAAAATGATCCTTGATAGAATCAAAAATGATTCTCTTTGCCTTGAATAGACTCTTCTTGTACTCTGCCTTGGCCACATCTTCCTATGGTTCTGGAACTTCTTCTTTGGCGAAATCTTCTAGGTCATTATCTTATAGAATGAGCATCACTCTATACTTCGATTCTTAGAATTTATTAGCACCCTCAAGCTTCTCATCGAGCTTAGTGTTGGGAGTCATCTTGCCCTGAGATGGAAATAGAATAATAAAATAGGAACTTTTCACAGAAATATTTTGAAATTACTAGAGAGTGTGTTATGCCAAAGTGAACTTCTCCAACTTCAGTATGCAACTGCATTGACATCTTGATCTAAGGTTTATGAGGAAACCCTATTTTTTCAAATTGAGAATTTTTGAATTACAATCCGAGTGAAATTTTATCCCTCCTTAGGATAACTCCTTGATGGCTTTAGTTTGACCAGTATCCTTCAGAAAGAGGGTGATGTCATCACCTAGGGTTTTATGTAGAAACCTTAATTTTTAGAAATTGTGAAAACTACAAAACTGGTCCAGGGAAAAATGTGCTAGGTTTAGGAGAGTCTTCCTACGATATTGTTTTCCACCAATGAGTTCTTATAGACTGCGAAAATAGCTTCTTTCAGGCCCGCTCTGATACCATGTTAAAATTTTGCTTAAGCAGTTAAGTGTATTAAGTATTCTTTAGCTTTTAATAATTAGAGAAATAACTGCATACATAAATATCACTGAAAGAAAGACATCCATGGTAAACACAATATTTATCCTATGAAACCCTCTTGGGGGAGAAAACCCAGGAAAAAAATATTCAATATAGATTCATCAACAAGTACAATGTCTCTCTCCAAGAGAGATCTCACAAAACAAAATATAACCAAAAGATAGACTGGAAACCCTAACCAAAATAGGGTATCAAACCACTAGACCAAGATAGGCTTCCAAGAGATAACTGAAACCCTTCACCAAAACACCCTTACTCTGTAGCTACGTCTCCTCCTCAGACTTGCACACTTTTCCTTGATAGAGAGAACTTGTGTTGTGTGTGTTCTCCAAATGAGGCACCTAGCCTCATATAAATACAATTTGAGCCACCCTAAAATTAGGTCAGGGATGACTTGTACAAATGTCACTTTATAATTTTAATTTTAATTTTACAAAGGCACAATAGGGTTGAATTTACAAATACAACATAATATTATTATTTTAGGGTTTTGAATTTGGTTTAATACAATTAAATACAATAAGAATATCTTCCGAAGCTACTCAAAATTCAACACATAGATGTAGATGAAGACTATGTATGAAAATAAATCTAATCTACTACTAATCTATCATATCCTGTCCTAGCCAGGAGAAAACTAAAGTAACTAAAATGAGTTCTAATGAAACTAAAATCTGCCAAAAACTTCACCTAGATAGCTGAAATAAAGGTGCAAAGTTAGAGACACATGCATACATACATATAACCAAAAAAGTACAAATTATATTTCTGCATATATAACAACTCATGAGCTCCAAATTATACTTGCATATATAACAACTCATGAGCTCAGGACTTATAAATATAAAAAAGAATAGCAATATTGGAAAAACAAAATCCAATGCATCAGATTAGTCTATAAGCAAACATTGTCCTGATAGTCCATGTGAACAACATACATTCCACTTGAAATAGTTCACAACAAAACAACCACACACACAAGTTCTTCAAAATGGCATTGAGGGATTCTCAATATTCATTAACACGGTATTTTTCCTTGAATAATTTATTGATTTTATACAATGCTTAAAGAGAATGCTTGGAATGGGAGAAGGAACCATCAAGAAGATACATGTCGAAGAGTTTTCAAAACCAAAAATAAAAGGCTCATTTTTCTTGAGGCCTGCAAATATATTTCAAGAAATGGAGGGTTTTAGTGCCTGACACAACAAGAGGGTAAAACTTTCTTGCTATAAAACTCAAGCCTAAGAATCATATGACCTCCAAATTGAGTGGTTCAAATTGTGGAGTTTGAATTTTCTCATTTTACATCTATTCATACTTTAGCTATGAATTTTGAAACCAAAAACCCTATACTATGCATAAAGGATAAAAGGCCTTGTAAATGCAAAACAAAATGCATAAAGGAAAAAAAAATGCATAAAATGCATGAAAACAGGGCATGATGAGAAATGCACTCCCTAGGAAGAAACATCCATGTATGTTGTTGTTAATTTACAAGTTACAAGTTACATGATTGTGGATTTGTTGTAAACCCTAAAGAATGCATACTAGGGTGATTTTTTCCCATAATTTAGTAAAGGGTTGAAATATACATGAATGTTTGGCAACTATGCACACACACTAACTAAAATGGAAAAATGAGTACTAACTACCTGGGTCCTTGAGCTTGATGAGGCAGGAACTTGTACAACCACAACATACATAGGCTAGTTGTTAGTTGCATTTCCATTACGAAGACCTGCTGAAATCATCAGAAAATAAAAGTTTATATGACAAAATATCAATAATTAAATAAATAAATAGACAAATAAACATGTACGAGACCTAGAAATACTAAAATGCAATACCTGAATGAAAAAATTACTTGTTTTGCTTTTAAACTGTAATTTTTGTATTTGTGCAGAAATGAATGCTAGGCTTCACAAAAATGCACACCCAGGTATTTACACACCTGAAATTTGAATGATTCGAGTTTTTAAGGGTGTATTATATAATTTTACACATGTCTACTTATTTATATTTTCATTTTCAAACATAAAAGTGGTTGTTGGGTAAAGAGGCAAAGTCTACCTTGTAAATTGAGAGACCAAAAAAATAGAATTTGACCTAATAGAAATGCACGCCCATGCTTCTATATAGCTCCAAATATAGTGATCTATATTTGGGGTGAAGTTAATAATATTATAAATCTATATATTTCATCCATAGTGCATTTTAAAAAGACTAAGGAATTCTACCTTGAACCAACATTCAAGACATTTTCTAAAATGGAGGGTAAAACCATCTTACTGTAAAATGCACGCTTAAGACTCATATGACCTCCAAACTGAGTGGTTCAAATAGTGGAGTTTGGATTATATCATTTTACATCTATTCATACTTTATTTGTGCATTTTGAAACCTAAAATACTCTAGTGTGCGTAAAGGATAAAAATTGCCTTGTAAATGCAAAAAAAATGCATAAAGGGAAAAATGCACAAAAACATGGCATGATGAGAAATCAATTCCCTATGAAGAAAAACTCATGTATGGTGTTGTTAATTTACGAGTTACAAGTTACAAGACTTTGGATTTGTTGTAAACCCTAAAGAATGCATACTAGGTTGGTTTGTGCCCATAATTTAGTAAAGGGTTGAAAGACACGTGAATCTTTGGCAACTGTGCACACACACTAACTAAAATAACAAAATGAGAACTAACTACATGCATCCATGAGCTCGATGAGGATGGAGCTTGTATAGACACATCACACATAGGCTATTGTTTAGCGTCATTTCCATTGTGAAGACCTACTGAAATCATTAGAGAATACAAAATTACATGATTGAATAATAGTAAATAAGTATACAAACATATCAACATGCA
>SNQJ01S0016394.1:152675-163729 GCA_010110895.2 Picea sitchensis | reverse complement strand
GGGGGGAAGGTCTGATTTCACCCAATTGTGACAAGTGTCCTCTGGAAAACCACTTTCCTGGACCCCCCCTCGTTAAAGTTAGGATGGATCGAGGGGTCCAGTAAGATTATGGGTGTTGATTAATTTTTTGGGATGTGTGAAGTACGGGAGGGGAATTGATTTGACTTATTATTTAATCGTTTTTTGTTTTTATTTGTTTTTTATTATTTGTTTTGTTTTTTTATGTGTTTTCATTTTAATTTTATTTGTTTTATTTTTATGTAACTTTTGTTTTATTAATGTTTTACATGTTTTTTTGTTTTATGTAATTTTATTATATATATGTATTTTATATTGTTTTTTAAACTTTGTTTATTGTTTTAACTTTTTAAAGTGTTTTATTTTAATTAATGTTTTAATTTTATTTTTAATTGATTCTTATTTTATAACTTTTATTACGTTATTATAATTTGATTTTGAAATGTTTTTTAATTATTAAACTTTTATAATGTTTTTGTTTATCAATTGTTTATTTAAAATTAATTATTAGCCTAACCTAATTACTAATTATCAACACTTATTAATTTAACCTAATTAATTATTTATTATTAATTATATTATGTTATCTAATGACTTATTAAACTAGTTATTTTTGTAAATTTATCCCTAGTTACCTAACATCATTTCATGTAGGGATGAAATTAGCAGGGGGGTGAAAAAATGGAGGGTGAGGGAAAGAAGGATGAAGTAGGGTGATGAAGGGTCGGATGAAATTGATGGAGGAAGAAGTGAAATCAACCGAGCCTAGCAAACCATATGTCTTCATCACGAGAGCAATGCCAAATAGGTAGCTGGAGAATCAAGTCACCTTTGATTATAGGACCCCAACATAGTCTCCACTTTCAAGAGGTGACAAGAACTATAGAATTCTTGAACATGCAGACTAGTGCTTTATCCATTGGGCTTATCCCAAAACTTTATTCTGCAACTTGTACCTGTTGTGATCTTTCAACTCAAAACAAATCAAACTGAAGACTAGAATTTTTAAATTGAGATTGAAAAATCATTGAAAGGTATGCTCAAAGAGTTGAGCTTATTTGCACACTGCTACCTACCCTATACTGCTGAAAATCATGCTGAATCAAATATTACAAAAATTCCAATGAAGCCAACCAAGTAGTTGTTGAAACAAGTGGATTTCTTCGCTGCTTGTTAGCACAATCAAAAGGACAACTTGACCTTTTTCCCACAGAATAAAAACTGCAAAGTGCAATGGCCATTGCTGAAAACATGATTGATCCTTTATGCTGAAAAAATCTTCCATGTAGTCTACTACGGGATCAGGAAAGACACAACCTATTTCTTGACTTTCAACAAATTTATGGTCATAATTGGGTATGACACATATGCTTTTTACATCGTTATACAATTCTTGATATGGATGCAAATTTGCTGCTGAACTTTGAAATGAGACTCTTGCTAAACCAGGACATGCAACTAATTTCCTAATTGTGTCTTGATCATAGCTTCTTTTAAGCTCATAAATGGCGAATGAACCATGAATTGGACAACACAAGTCATCCAACACATCAACTACAAGATCTTGCATGGACTGAGATGACTGTTTTATTGGTTCGAATACAAATTCCTAATTTTTTGTGTGTTTATCATCCATAACATGATTAAATTTTTTCTTCAAAAAATGAAATGAATTGAAGGTTAATGGTATAGAGTTATAATGCATTAATTCATATTATGTCTCAGGCTCTAAGCTTTCATTTGGAATTTGAAAATCAATGTAGCTCAAGGGCTATAATTCTGGGTCTAGAACAACTTCCATATCATCAATGACATCCTCTACTGAGTGATCAGAACATTCTTCATCTTTACTATCGACAACTTTTTTATAATTTTCTCTCAGAATTTGAAATGAAGAGAAACAAAAGGGTAAAGTCTTTCCACTTACTCTGAAATTTTCTGCATTTTGCTCATTGCTGTCATAATTGCTATGCACAAGCTGACTGTCATGTTTGAATTGCAACTAATCTTCTTCCTCCCAACAATATGTTGTTGATGGTTTTGAAGAATTCACCTTGGTGTAATCCTCATCATAGTTATCATACTTGGGTATATCATCCATGAAAGAAAAGTCATCAAACATGCACTTCATATCAGCCCGTTTTTCCTCTGAAAGTTGAGTTTGAGTCTCATCTTTGATCAGATTGTGAATTGAATACATGAAACAATCATTTTCCAATCCATGATGCCAAGGGTGAGCTGCAAAGTGTTCGGGAACAATGACCTTTTCTTTCTCTGTAATCAATGGAACATGATGTCTTTGAACATCAAGTTTATCTCTTATGTTGATCCTGTGCAACATTTATTTCATGGTGCTTGTCAGAATGTCTAGCTTCACCTCTGAGGATGTCAGATTCTCCTTTTCTTTGTTTTTTCTATCTTCTGCCTCCAACTTTGACCTTTTGATCAACAAATGGGATTCCACACTTATTTCACTATCTTTCATTTCTTTGAGTGTTGTGGTGTTTCTTTCCCTCAACTGAAATGCCATCTCTAGATCAAAGGCATCTGGGTAGTGTAAGAGAGTTAAACCAGGAGGTGGCCTTATATCATCAAGCATGGAATTGTAAACTTGATTGAATATGGATGAAAATTGTTGCACTGTTTCTCCTGGCTGTCTTTTCAAGTGATTATATTCTTCCAAAATGAGGAAGGGATTCCTCTTGATCACCCATTGATCCAAGAAAACTTTCAAAAATAGATTGAGGTCATTGATGCTTGTAGATGGAAGATATTTATACCATTTCTTAGCTCTATTTTGCAAAGATAGAGAAAAAATCATAATACTAACATCACTTTTTTCCACCTCAAAAAGGTCAAGATAATTTTCAAAACCTTGAATGTGTTTTTCAGCAGTGATGTAGCCATATTCTCCGTCAAATCTGGGAAGATATTGGAAGTAATTGATAGGGAAATCATGGAGTATGGGAGGTAAGACAAGAGGCTTGTATATATCTCGGATTTTTACAGGTGTAGAAGTATGTACATGGATTGTAACACTAGGCTTAACCTCTTGAGTCTCATTATGTTGAAAATGCTATTCATAAATTTTGGCAGTATGATCTATATAACAATCATGAGAAGGGAAGAAATAATTAAAAATAAAACCTATCATATTTTAGATAAACTTCCATCTTAAATACCTGATCTTTTCAGATGGCCTGGTCATGTTTCAGGTCCTTCCTCCAGTGGAGTCTTTGAATTGGAACTGATTGGAGTCGCTAGGTGGATGATTCAGCCTTCTTTCGTCTGGTCATTGTTCACTATCAGTAATCAGATCTGGAACTTGATATGATTTCTGAGGAAGGTTCCCCAATATGGTCGCCACTATGTTAGCACTCTGTAATTTCTCAGGCTAAAGAAGAAATGGGTAGAGGTAACTACAAAACCACTTTGGAGTCAAGGATCTATCCCTACAAGACTCGGAGATGGATCTCTCTGTCTGATTTAGATTTGTTTGGATTGTATGTTAGGATAGTTATAAGAGTACATGGTTGGTTTATAAATTGGTTGGATGGAACAGGAAGGGAAGGCCATTGGGAAATGGAGTCAAAGAGATCTAATTCAATAAAGGCAGGTTCTACAGGAAAACTTACAGGGAAAGGTAGGAACTTTGTTGGATCCTTTAAAATTTGATGAATGATTGGGAAGGATTAATGGGTGGATTAGGTTATAACAAGGCAATTAATAATCCCAGGTTTAACCTTCAAGTGGAAAACATTGATATTGCTTTAAACTGGAACAGGGTGTTTTATTACAAATCCTGAACTTGATTCTCTTTAAAACAATAGAGAAAAGAAACACATATGAAAATAGAGAAAACATAATTACAGTGAGAAACAATTCACCAACATGAGTGACACAAGAATCTTGCAACTATTATAACTGTATTACTGCATTTGATAGACTGTGGCTTTGTGAGATGAATACAATAACGAGCAATGTTTCCTTAACAGGTTCCAACTGATCAAATCTTTACATTTGAATTATAAAAATATATAGAACAGACTCTCCCCCAAGCTCAGGAGGTCGAAATCAACAACCTGGCCAAAAATAGAAACAAATCCCTGGAAATTTTGAACTGTCTGCCATGAAAGACAGACCGAACTACTGAAAATATGGGTTAACTCAGACGCTTGTATCTCCAAAAATATGAAATTTGTGCAAAACCTGAAAGTGATTATTTTATGAGTCCATTCTAAGAAAAAACATCTTTCGGGTTTTCCAAATTTATCTCCATCTCTCCAAAACAGCTACCGCAAAAATATGACAAAATCAGGAAAAATGGAAACCTGAAAAATGGTGCTAAAAAATGGCTTCGATTCTCCCAATTCCTGATACCTTTGCAAAAAAATATAGAGTTTATTGTTTTTAATCCCATTTCAGATAAAAACCTCTCTCAGGTTTTCAAAATTCCTCTTGGTTTTCCCGGAATTTCTCTCGGAAAACAGGTGGTCAAGCTCGGAAAAAACGTTTTTGATTTTTGGGAAAAATGGTTTTGGAGGAGGGAGAGTGGTTTTCGGACCCCCCCTAGAGTGGTAAGTGGTATTTTGGGGGGGGGAGGGGAGGTCCGATTTCACCCAATGGTGACAAGTGTCCTCTAGAAAACCACTTTCCCGGACCCCCCTGGTTAAAGTTAGGATGGACCAGGGGGTCCGGTAAGATTATGGGTGTTGATTAATTTGTTGGGATGTGTGAAGTATGGGAGGGGAATTGATTTGACTTATTATTTAATTTCTTTTTGTTTTTATTTATTTTTTATTATTTGTTTTGTTTTTACGTGTTTTCATTTTAATTTTATTTAATTTTTGTTTTATTAATGTTTTACGTGTTTTTTGTTTTCGTTTTTGTTTTATGTATTTTTATTATATATATGTTTTATTTATTATATGTATTTTATATTGTTTTTTAAACTTTCTTTATTGTTTTAAATTTTTAAACTCTTTTATTTTAATTAATGTTTTAATTGATTTTTATTTTATAACTCTTATTACATTATTATAATTTGTTTTTGAAATGTTTTTTAATTATTAAATTTTTTATAATGTTTTTGTTTATCAATTATTTATTTAAAATTAATTATTAGCCTAACCCAATTACTGACCTAATTACTAATTATTAACACTTATTAATTTAACCTAATTAATTGTTTATTATTAATTATCGTATGTTATCTAACGACTTATTAAACTAGTTATTTTTGTAAATTTAACCCTAGTTACCTAACATCATTTCATGTAGGGATGAAATTAGCAGGGGGTGAATAAATGGAGGGTGAGGGAAAGAAGGATGCAACAGGGTGATGAAGGGTTGGGTGAAATGGAGGAAGAAGTGAAATCAACCGAACCCAACAAGCCAGATGTCTTCAACACGATAGCAATGCCAAATAGGTAGCTAAAGAATCAAGTCACCTATGATTATAGGACCCCAATACATCTGACAAGTTTTCTTTATTTTGGAAGAGGTACAAGATCCCAAGTATCATTGGCCATTAAAGAACGATGCTCTTCATCCATTGTTGTATCCCAATCTGGATGACCTGAAGCTTCTGCAAATGTCTCTGGATCATGAGTCTTTGAAACTTGAGCCAAAAGAGAAGAGGCTCATTGGAACTATGAAGGTGTTTGATGCTGATCTGAAGGATAACCGAAAAGACCACTAGTTGCTTCTCGTGTTGAACAAACCCATCTAGGAAGTGGTGTAACTGGTGGTAGTTCAGGTTCAAAGGAATCATCTAGAGGAAGGTGAGCAGGAGGAGGTGGATTTTCATCCTCACTGTCATCATCTGAAGAATAAACCAAAATAGGATCAGAAAAATGCACAAACGTTGAAGATGGAACGTAGGCCAAAGAAGGAACAATTGTCAAATTAGGTTTGCATGCCAAGAGATTTTCATCAAATTTAACATCTCTTCTAATAATAATTTCAATACAATGTGGTTGAATAAGTCTATAACCTTTGACATCTTCAGAATAACCAACAAATATACACTTCTCACTTTTAGGCTGCAATGCTTTCCTTTTCTCATCAGAAATGTGAGCTCGTGCTATGCTTCCAAATACATGGAAGTGACTTACATCTAGTTTAATTTTAGTCCAAGCTTCTTTTGGTGTTATATTTTTAAGAGCCTTTGTGGCAGTGTGATTTACTATGTAGTTTGCACAGTTGATTGCTTCCTCCCAATACTTTAGAGTTAATCCCTTAGATTGGATCATACAATTAGCCATTTTTTTTAATGTGCGGTTCTTTCTCTCAACAACACCATTTTGTTGTGGTGTATATGGAATAGTGTATTGCATTTGGATGCCCTGTGTAGTGCGGTAACTTGTAAAATTATTGTTCACATATTCACCTCCATTATTTTTTTCTTAACTTTTGAATTTGATGTCTAGATTGCTTTTCTACAAGAGCCTTGTAGGCCAAAAACTTGTCAAAAAAATATCTCTTAAGTTTTAATAAGTAAACCCAAGTACATCTGGAAAATTCATCAATGAAAGTTAAGAAATACTTGCACCCATAAAAAGAAGGAGAAGAAAGTGGGCCACACAAATCACTGCGAACAAGTTGCAAAGGGCCCGAGGTGTGCCAAGAGTTACGTTTGTAAAAAATGTCTCAATGATGTTTGTCGAGAACAAAACTAGCACAAACACCATATCTACATGAAATAGGAGGAAGACCAGTCACCATCTATTGATAACCTAGTTGTTGCAATGAGCGATAGTTTAGATGACCAAACCGCTCATGCAAAAGTTTTCTTAAGTCATCGCTATGAGCTACAAAAACTGATGAAAAATATGATGACCCAAAGTTGTCAAACTTGTATAACTCGGTAATATCATCAACAATTCTAGTTTCAAGAAAATGCTTAGAATCTTTTAGATCCGTGTTTACAAATTGGTGAGGTGAAAACTCTATGGTTTTACCTTCACCTGAATGAATAATTTGATATACTGATAGAAGGTTACAAGAAAGACTTGAAACACATAACACATCATTGAAATGACCATTATTTACTTGAACTGTTCCAGATCCTACAACACTAAGAGATCTATCACCACCAATACATATTTTATTTTTCATTTAGAGCAGAAAACATGTCTTTATCCTTAGCCATATGATAAGATGCTCCAGAATCAATAAGCCACTCATCAAAAGTAGAAGTAGAAGTTGTATTGAAGGAGAAACCAGAAGTAGAAAGTGCATGTCCATGAGAAGAATAAGAAGAAGTAGAATCGATAATGATTTTGTGCTTCTTCATCACTACTTCTAAAGATGCCATATTCTTGAAACATTTGGACTCATCATGACCATATTTATCACAAAAGTTGCAATGTCTTTCAGTCTTCTTATTTTTATATTTTTCTCCTTTGTCACCATTAGGAGATGAAGTTGTTTGAGCGGGTTTGCGACCCTTATGTTGCTTGTTGTTGTAGTGAGGATGTTGCTTCTTGGGATTCTTGGGTTTATCTTTCTTTTGGGAAACTAAGTCTTTGTTGGAGGTACCTATAGGCTGATCACTCCAAGTTGTACAAGCTTATCTTCCTCTCTAATCAAAGTAGCACAAAAGGACTCAAGAGTGGGATTTTTTTTAAGTTGTCCCTAGAGCCTCTCTCATGGCATAAAAGGTAGATACAAACACATAATATTCACTACCTATCTTAGAGAGAATAAGATAGATGCAACACTCTTCCTCCATCTTTATCTCACATTCTTCACATAAAATTTTGAGTGTTTTAAACTTAGATAGATAGTCTCCAATGTAAGAAAAATAACTTGGATTTAAATTCAAAACTTGACTTTCTAATTGTTGTGCTCAAATAATATTGAGTTTACCAAACACATTTTCAATCTTTTCCCAAGCTTCATCAAGGTCATCAATTTCTTTAAGGTGGAACCTTAAATCAAGAGAGATGGACATTCTGATTAGTCCAAGTGCTTCATCACTCCTATTAGCCCATTTGAATTTCTTATCAGCATTAGTGGGTTCTTTTTCCTTTCCCAAGGTAATCAGGTACAAGCCTTTACTTCTTAATAAATCCTCCATATGAGATTTCCATTGGAAGTAGTTGGTACTAGTAAGAAAAATATTATTGGAAGAATCCATATTAAATATGTATATAATATGGATTTAAAAACTAAAATTGATGATTTGGATGGAAAGATCTCAAAAAATTATGCGGTTTAAAAAAAAACAACACTAAAAACGAATTTCGGATGTGAAAGTTATGCCTTTTAAAAAAAAGGCATAAACGGTAACCAAAGGACCACGTGGTGATGTAAGTTTCTTTATGAAGTGACCCACTTTTATAAAAAAAAGCAGGGATCACTTTTACAATGAAGTTAATTTATAAAAGAAAAGGTGCATGCGAAATAAATAACTTTAAAATAAAGTATTAAAGTTACTTATAGTGATTCACTTTTATACTTGAAGTGAAATACACTTTATAATGGAGCATGAACTTTTTCAAAAAATGTAACAAAAATATAGACTTGAACTGAAGACCTCTTAGTTAATAAGGAAAATTTTAACCAAATGGGCTAGCAAAACATATTGTATTGATTAGCATGAGGATTGGGGGTGTGGTTGTTGTTGTTGTTGTTTTGGAAGACAACCTTGGAGAGTGTGCTAAAAAAAAACTATTTTCACACAAGAAATGAAATTTTGCTTCTCGATGACAACAAGGGATAGATCTCGGTTAGCTTACTCGGAAGATGCACCTTTTCCTATCTATTTTTTATTTTCCAAGATCGCACAGGGAATAGAGAAAAGAGAATACACATATCTAAAAGAGTGGTAACCCAGAAACAAATAATATAAAACCGAAATAAAACCAAAATAATACTCTGCAAAAATTTAAAAAATACGTATTCAGGTTTTATACCTCCAGATCTGACTGAAATGGTCGTATCTTGGGAAAACAAAAACCTTTTTGAGTGAAAGAAAAAGTGTTCTTGACTGAAACGAGTGATCCAGACGCAATGGAATAGTCCTCTCAGCCCAAAAATGTACAAAAATGACAAAAAATGGAGATGAGGCAACTCAGCTTCACGATCTCGATCTACAACAGGAGTGAGTCTTCAAATAGGCTTTGATACCATGTTCGACAACACAGGTATTCCAACAGAGGATGGACACTTTCAGTAACCTCTCACATAAACAGATCAAAGATCAACACACTAATGTTTTGACGTGGTAAAACCCCTACGGGGAAACATCAACGGCCCCAACCAACGTATCCACTTGGAGAAGTTTATTAATGTAAAAGAAAAATATTACAAAGAGATTTTACAAGAGATTTTCTCATAGTAGATCATCAAAAAATGACCCTCCATGCTCTTTAAATAGAGATCATGGACCAATAAGGTGTTAAGCCATAGATCAATGGTTGTTAAGATCGAGGAGAATATGAATCGTCAGATCACTCTATGTCAGGAACATATCGTGACCAACGGATTTCCTAACTACAAATGCATACTAATGCACACTAAGAAACACACTTTTACCTAATGACACATTAGACCAAGTAGATCTTAACTAACTCCTAAGTGTCTAAATATCCTAACAAAATCTCTGGTAGGACAACTTTGTACTTATACACTGATATTTTATTCATGTTCAGAAAATATTTACAAACATAATGATTCTCCTCTCACCTACTTGAACCAACCCCCATCACATTAAAATTTACAATATATATAGAAATTTATCTTCCCCGAACCAAGGGATTCAAGCCAAACTAATCTTCTAATAATAGACTTAGTTACAATAAAACATGAACAAACTCTACATTGATTGTTGGAATATAGAGTTCAGTTTTAACTACATTAAATACATGATACCCCTTTGGAATTTCAAGCATCTAGAATCTTAGTATTAGGCCTTTGAACTCTGGAGTCAACTTGGATCACTTGGTATAGATGCAGGTCCAATCAGATGTTGATTTGGAAATCTAGTGTACGCCCGCAACGTGCTCGCTGCAAAACTGTAATCTACAACTCTTTCGCAACGAGCTTACATTGTGAAAGCTTCGTTTCAACATATTGGTGAGGATATGAAGATCTGTAATAAATGTGCCAATGTTCCAATCCCAAGCCTGTGCAATTGTTGGGCTCTAAAGATGTCCTAAAATATAACCTCTTTGCATCATCCAAAGGTAGGCGTTGGCACAAGCGTTTTACTTGTCGCCTACATAGGTTCTTACCTTCTGTTTTCAATACCCGTCCTCCAGAGATGCAACCCCTACAAAGGGACATCAATCGTAACAAAAGGAACAACAATCGTTCCGTTCAAATGAATATAAAAAGGAACAACAATCGTGACAAGGGAATGACGGTCGGTATGTTGGGCCGAACTAATGTTGTATTAATTGAGTTGTAGCACTTGCCCAACTATCTAATTTGTCAACCCGGGGTTCGTAAATTGATGAAGCACACACAAAGTATATGCAATATTGAAGTGAGACTAATCTAATTGAATGTTTAAACTATGACTGAAATTGAATCATTAATCTAACACACGACTGCAATTGAATCATTAATCTAACACATGACTTGGAATTGAATTAATCTAGTTGCGGAAATGAAATTAATCTAGGAATGGGAAATTACGTGAAGGAAATTAATCTAGAAATGGAGAACCACATGAAGGAAGAGAAGATACAACAAGTGAAGAGTTGAATGGAATACCAACATATGAGAGCTCTCACCAATGAAGCAATAATAATCAAATCAATCTTTATAAAAGAATAATGAAAGCATGAAAACCAAAATCATGAATCAAAGCTAAGAATCCCTTTCTCTTTCAAATCCTAATGACTACTCTGATTCTAATTACATAATATAACTGCATCCTAATTGAATTCTCATGAAGAGAGAGCACTCTCTTTTATACATGAGAGCCTTGAAGATAATATAACCATCTCATTATTACAGATCCACTTTTCTCTCAACTATTCTCCATTATTACAAAATATAATCCCTTCAAATCCTCACACATA
>SNQJ01S0016394.1:137295-152625 GCA_010110895.2 Picea sitchensis | reverse complement strand
ATTACAAAATATAATCCCTTCAAATCCTCACACATATCTCTCATATATCTTGGATAAGATATTCCAACCAAATCTCCATGATCTTCTCCTTGGAATGGGCTTGAATTATCTCCTCAAATATTGAAATGGTTGAGGAAGTATTCTAGAAGTCCTTTGAATTAATCCTTCACATATTCCGACACATTACAAAGCTCACACATATTTGAGATATATATGAAAACATGTCAATTTTCTAACATTTAATCACAAATTCATTTTAAATACTAAAATGAATAAAGTGGAGAACAATAAGGTGAAACCAAAGTATATTTATGTAAATGATGTCATGAAAGGTTAATGGGGCGATGAAATGTGAAGAATGATGAAGGGAAAGGTGGATGAAAATAGGACATTTATGAGCCCCAACAACAATGATGTTCAACCGATATATTTAAACCAATCTAAACTCCTCAGCATCGACACAGACAAAGAAAAACTCCTTCCATATCTTTAAACTATTTTCCTTGTGTGTAACATCAACTACTTCTTGGAACTGCCTTAGGTTTACAAGAGTATTAGCACGTTTTTCTCAAAGTCAAAAATGATCTTTGCATCCCAACAATGATTCCTAATTCTCTCTTGCACTGAAAATCGTGTCCAAACCTTTCTTCTCCATAATGTTAATGAAATACAACCCCCATCGAGCTCTCCAACAAGAATACTATTTATGGCATTGATAACAAGTTCAGACCATGCCCATATGATAAGTGGATTAACAACCAATTGTGTCCCTTCTTTTAATATATCTCCCAGAAAGAGTTTGGAAATGCCACCAACAAGGAAAGACTCGTGGACTACAATGATTGAGATTACTATCAACTGACACATTACCTTTCCAAGAATATTATCAAGAACTTAAAGAATATTTACATGGGGCATTATAATATAATAAAAAATTACTTTGTTGTAGGTTCTCTTGTATGCGTACATAACATTCTCCTTTAGGTAGTTTCAACCAAACATGTCTTCATTATTTGGATCCAGATGTTCTCAAACCATAACTAATCTCTTCATGCATTTTTAAATGCTTTTCGACTCATCATTTGCATGAAATTTCATGTGTTTGAGGTAGCCTTAGAAGAAGAGTAATGCTTCTCAATATTGATACTTCCTAATGAAAAGTTTCATATGGACAAAACATTGTCAAATCTCTGATGTGTGCCTCCTCTTCAAACAAATGAGTTCGATAGTGCTTAAAATGATTCTTTGTAATGACACCTCTGTGCATTTTTCTTTCCCGTGGGCTTCTTTGAGGAGTTCTCTCGACATTTGGGAAATAAATCTGACATGTTTTTCATACTCCATCCATTCATGAGCTCTTTAAATCTGCAGTGGTGTTCTATGTTGTTAATACTTGGTAATTGATTTAGTGTTTAGGCACTTGTTTGGCGGTCATGTTCTGTATTTGAAACCCTGAGCGATCCTCTATTTGGTGTTCTGAAAGTGCATAGAATTTTAACACTTGGGAATTTTCCCCTTTGATTCTTGACATCTAGATAACATATGCTCTACTCAACACCATTGCATATGATATTCTTTCTTTGGCATTCTCACATTTGGATGCATGTGTTAAATGGTGTTGACATCAGTATCGACACCTGAGAACATCCTCATTAGCATTGAAAAGGCATTTGGGCACAATGTTTTTTATTTTGTGCAATGGGATATATACCACATGCGTTGGGGGAGCTCAGTTTGATAGTGTTTATATACACTGACAGTCTTAAATAGTTTCGACACATTGTGCACACATATATGCCCCTTGGGGGCTCCTCCCTTATGAATTGGTGCTCGGTATTGAGTGCTAACTTGGTGTTGTATGATTTGGCATGTGACTTTGTATAGCGCTCGGGTGCTTGGCTTGTGGACTTGGAGATTGGGATTAATGCCCAATATGTTTTATTAAAAATAATTAAAATTCCTTCATATAAACCTGAGATCTAAATTTTCCTTAAAAACATTTTTTTTTTAACTTTTCCCAACTTTAAAATACCGTGCCCAAAAAAACCAAAAGAAATTAACCTTGAAGAACAATGCATGGAATCCCAAAATAAAAATCACCCTTCAAAGACCAATTTTGGCCAAAATTGCATTTTTTTAACAAAAATTTGCATGTGCTAACATTGGCTCCAATGGGGATGGCGTCCTCCCTGTGAGGTGACAAAGAACCCACATACCAGTAGCCTGATCCATTGCTCTGATCCCAAACCTCTAAGGCTTCAACCTGTACCAATCCTCAAACTGAAACCAAACTACAATCCAGGCTGACGCTACTGCACACTGAAAACTGAAACTGAGAACAAGTTGCATACTACTGAAAATATGCTCAAACATGAGCTTATTATCACACCTACCAAATCTAACTATTGAATGGAATTCCAAATCAAGTGAAATTGAAAACCCAGTGAAACCATGAAATCACTTCATCCATTGTTCCACTTCCTTTCATGTGTTCCTTTAGAGGAAAAATGAGAAGTCTACTTGATGGAGACTTCAATACAAACTTGCAAGTAGATTCAATTTTGACAAAATTTAAAAACTTAGGCCCACTTTTTTACTCCAAGAAAACTACAAAAGGATCTTTGAAAAAATGTAGAAGAAAACCATCTCATATCAACCCTTCAACCTCAGTCTTACTTCCATGCAAATCCAATTGATGGTTATCGCAAAGAGGCTGAAAATTTGTATAAGACTATTGTAATGAAAATCCTTCTGGAAAAAAGGATATGGGTGAATTGAACACCAACTCATCATCATCCTCATTTTTAGACTTACAACTAATCAAAGGATGGAAATTTTGACTATTGAAGCCTTCCATATAACCAGCTACAGGGTCATGAAAAACAAAAGAAGGTTGTTGCAACATTAAAGAGCTATCAATTTGTTCCAATAAACCAGTGTCATTGTGGATCCAATCAAACTTCCCTGCTTCATTAATGATCTTAAAATTTTCTTTAAACATATCAAATGAAGAAAAACATAAAGGAAGAGAGTTACCTTCAGTGAACTCACTATCTTCCTTATTTCCATTGTCATAATTGTAATATGCATACTGATTTCTTTTCTGGGACTGCTGAAAATAATCATTTCCCGATGGAGAACATGCAACTAGATGATATAGAAAATAAACATCATAAGCATCATCATCATACTCATCATACTTGGTAAAATCAACCACATCTGCAATGTTATAAACTAAGAAAATTGGGACAATAACTTTCTCTTCCTCATTCTGATCTACAGACTCACTTTCATGACATTCTTCACTGAAATTTTTGAAAACATTCATGGCATAATCAACTCTCTACTCATGGTGAAAGGGATCAAAATTCAAATCAGCAGCAAAAGAATTTGGGCCAGCAACTTATTCTTCAATAGGTGGAATATAATATTCTACAAAAACATCAACATTTAAAACTTCAAGAAAATGTATGATATTATTAAGCCTCTCATTCTTCAATATCCGACTTTTCATCTTGGATTTGTTCCAAAAATTTCCCGCAATATTTAAGGTTATATTCCACTTCCTAGGCATCATAAAACATTTGTTGCAAGGTCACAGACCTCCTCTCCATGAGAAGATAAGATCAATTTGAATGGAAGGTTTTTGTATAAAACAACATAGCAACAACTTCTGAGGGTTGAATTTCCTTAGGCATCCTATAATAGAAGCTGAAAAATCTCTTACTAAACATAGATACAACTTCATCTCTTTGTCTCTTCATGGCATGAAACTATGAAAGATAATGATCCCATGACTTTCTCTCACCCCAAAAACTCATAAAGTTATGACTTAGTTCCTCCCATGAGTTGAATGATTCAGGATGCAAAAGCCTAAACCATGCCTTGGAATCCCCCTGTAGAGACTAGAAAAAGGCTCTCATAGACACATCATCATTCTCAATTTCAAAGAAATCTGCAAAGTTCTCAAAGGCTTGGATATGTTTTTTAGCTGTAAGATTCTCTCCATCAGACATAGGGAGGTACTTATAATGTTTTGGAGGAAAGATATGAAGGATAGAAGGAAATTTAAAAGGCCTATATCTATCCAAGATATTAGAAGGTATAAGGTTAAACACATGAGGTATACGGCCAGTTTTGGTTCCATTAGGCTCAGAAGACTAACCATGTACATCATATAGCTCAGAGGAAGGATCTTGGTGAATATCAGTAATACAAGAATAATTTATATCTACATTCTGCATTGAAGGATATACAAGGGTAGATCTATGGTCTTCATATGAATGGAGTAAATAAAGAAATATTCTTTTGAAATACTCAGGAAAGGACAATAAGTTATTGATAAAATAGAATATTGCCTCCTGGAGAAAACACAAGCTTGAGTACCTAGTCTTCCCACTATGTCCTTCCATGTATTTGTCAAATGAAATTGTTCTCCAGTAGAGTATTTGAATATGATTTGAAGCTTGATTGGAGTCGCTAGGTGAATGGTACACAACCAACTTATGTTTGACTTCTTTCCACCATCAGAAATCAGATCTGAATTTTTTATCATTATTTTCCGAGGAAAATAGAACCTTTGTTTCCCCGACAACGACGCCAAGATGTTATCACTCCGTAATTTTCCCGGTTGTGAAAGGAATGTCATGGAGGTAACCTTCAAACCAATTTGGGCTGGAATATCTCCTTTCCACCCAGAGAGGGATCTCTCACAAAATTATATCATAGTGGACAGATATGTAACCCAGGAAACATTTATGAAAGTGGTGGCAGAGCTGAGAAGGAATCCATTGGGCATGGAGTCAACTCAAGCACAAAAGATAAATATCAACGACTTGTTTTGGAGGAATACAGGAAGAAGAGGCAAGGAAGATAGTGTTTTTACAGTCAATAATATTGTTGCAACATGGTAGTAGAAGGAGAAGAACATAACATTCTCTCATGGGCTTCTTTGAGGAGCGCTCTCAACATTTGGGAAATAAATATGACATGTTATGTATACGCCATCCACTCGTGAGATCTTTGAATATGAAGTGGGCATTCTACGCTGTTGATACCTGGTAATTGATTTAATATTTTGGCACCTGTTTGGAGGTCATGTTGTGTATCTGAAACCCTGAGCAATCTCCTCTATTTGGTGTTCTGAAAGTGCATAGAATTTTAACACTTGGGAATTTTCCCCTTTGATGATTGACATATGGATAACATATGCTCTGCTCAACACCATGACATATGATAATATTTCTTTGGCGTTCTCACATTTGGATGCATGTATTAAATGTTGTCGACATCAGTATCAACACCTAAGCACATCCTCATTGGCATTGAAAAGGAATTTGGGTGCTTCATTTTTTATTTTGCGCAGTGGGATATACACCACATGTGTTGGGGGAGTTGAGTTTGATAGTGTTTATATACATCGATAGTATTAAACAGTTTCGACACGTTGTGCACATATATATGCCCCTTGTGGGCTCCTCCCTTTTGACTTGGTGCACGGTCTTGGGAGCTAAATTGGTGTTATATGATTTGGAATTTGACTTGGTATAGCTCTCGGGTGCTTGTCTTATGGACTTCGATATTTGGCTTAATGCCCAATATTTTTTATTAAAATAATTAAAAATCCTTCATATAAACCTGAGAGCTAAATTTTCCTTAAAATCATTTTTTTTTTAATTTTCCAAAATTTAAAATACCTCACCAAAAAGAACCGGAAGACCTTAACCTTGAAGAAAAATGCACTCAATCCCAAAAGCACAATCACCCTATAAAGACCAATTTTGGCCAAAATTGCAATAGTTTTACAAAAAATTACATGTGCTAACAGGATCTAAAGAGAAGGGGATCATATTTGAGACACATAATTGCTACAGTTGGTTGCATATTTCTTGTTCTTCTTACGGGAATGTCACAGGTGACATATCTCAAAGGGAGTTGTAGCATTGTTGAGGAGTTAGCTCTGAGATGGAGCTTCAGTTTTGTTATGGTGGTAGTAATTTAGATGGTCTCTAGTTTGAGACATGGAGTAGACTATACAGACGAGGAGTTGTGGACTATTGCAGGTCGTTGGTGTGGTAGGTTAGTAGTTCTGGTGGATTGGTGGAGAGATTGGATCATAACAGTATGTTGTGTTGGAGTTACTTCACACACACCTAAGATTTATTTTTCCTAAGGTTTTTCCTTATTTATTAGTCATAATTAGTCATTATCCAGTCTCCTATATTTTAGGGGAGAATATTCCACCGGGAGAATATTCTCTTTCAGTTGACACTTTAGTTTGACTAGTTGAGTTGAGTTTAGTTGCTGCATTGGATTTGTCACCATGCAACATTGGGATCATCACCAGCTAATGCACACTTTCCTTGGGATCATCACCAGACTGGTGCATTACCCTTGTTTCCATGAGTTAACTCCTCACTACTCTATGTTCAATCAGTTAACCAAAGACTAGTTGACTAGTTAACTCAATTAGGTGACAGTTCACTCACGTAACTGCCTAAGAGACTAGACTAGGTGGAAGTTTACTCCCGTAACTACTGGTGTCTGTCCAGATCACTCTAGACCACCACTATGGCTCATTAGTTACTCATGTATCATATATCTATTGTAAATTATTCACTCTTTGAGTGTGGAAAACGGTTAATGAGAATTCTTTCATTCTTTCTCTCCTTCTTCTTCTTTCTCCAATTCTATCCACAAATGTGCGTATTATTGTTTAGCTAGATCTATTATGTGCATTTTCAACACATTTACATGGTATCAGAGCCGACAGAGTGCTAAGAAAAAGCTACACCAAATTATTTTTGCAGGTACTAAAGATTGAAGAACATAGAAAAGATGGAATATATGTTTTACTCATCGTTAATACTTATCACGCCTCATAACTATTTGGAGTGGAAGAAAAATATTCTACTTCTTCTCAGAAGTAGAGGCTTATACCAAATAACCATGGCAATGGAAGTAGAGCCCGATTCCGCCGATGAGAAAAATGAATTTCTCAATAGATAAGATATGGCCATAGGATTTATCTTCTTTTATATTTCTCCATAAACTTTTCCATAAAGTATATGAGGAATCACAAGAATCAACTCCAAATGAATTATGGACCAGATTGGAGGTTTTATTTGGGAATAAAGAAGATTGTGAAGATTTCATACAAGAGGTTGAACAGATAGATCTAGAAGAGAATCCATCATAAGATCAAGCCTCTTATTATGAAGAGTCTTATGCAATAGTTTTTGCACAAAATTGTACTCCATTAATTGAAGATGATGTATACTCAAATTTAAAAAAAAAAACCATCTGAAACATAGTCCGGCAAGTGAAGTTATGATCTTTTTAAAATCAACAAAAATTCAACATTTTTCTAGAAATGACCGGACGATTTTCAAAATTTCATCCAAGATTTATTTGGATATTATTCATTACAAGAATATAAAGTGGATATGTTTGGATATCTCAATGGTGCATATACTTAATCAGATCTATGCATACATCTACATCTTCAATAAAATCTTCAACGAGCACAAACTTTCACAGTTGGGAGGTCTTCTTGGGGTGAAGGACACGGTTGCTTAGAAACTGCTTTTTGTTCTATCATTTTATTTTATTTTATGCATTATGTACTTTGAAGGAGGTTCCCATGAGGTTTTCTCTTTTTCCTCACTTTATTTCAGTGTGTCGTTTGTATTTGGGTACCTAACATGGCCTAAGTTAGCCGGGACCCATTCTTTATTTTCACCATAGTGATGTTAGAGTGTTGGAGTTACTTCACACACACCTAAGTTTATTTTTTCCTAAGTTTTTCCCTACATTTATTATTCATTATCTAGTCTCCTATATTTTGGGGGAGAATATTCTCTTCAGTTGACATCTTTAGTTTGATAGTTGAGTTGAGTTTAGTTCTTTTGCGTGGTCTTGTCCACCATGCAACATTGGGATCATCACCGGCTAATTCGCACTTTCCTTGGGATCATCACCAAATGACACACAGTTATGCTCCACACTACTCTACATTGATTGATTGTGAGGCAGTTGATAGTTAACTCAGAGTTTGCTTGAATTCCTCTAAATGTGCTTTTGAGAACTAGGTGACAATTACTCCAAGCCTCTTTCCTCGTTTATTTCAGTGTATCGTTTGTATTTGGGTACCTAACATGGCCTCGTTGTCGGGACCCATTCTTTATTTTCACCATAGTGATGTTCAAGGGGGGTGTTGGAGTTACTTCACACACACCTAGGATTTATTTTTCCTAAGTTTTTCCCTTATTTATTAGTCATAATTATTCATTATCTAGTCTCCTATATTTTAGGGGAGAATATTCTCTTTCAGTTGACACTTTAGTTTGACTAGTTGAGTTGAGTTTAGTTGCTGCATTGGTTTTGTCACCATGCAACATTGGGATCATCACCAGCTAATGCGCACTTTCCTTGGGATCATCACCAAACTGACACATTACCCTTGTTTCCCTGATTTAACTCCACACTACTCTCTGTTCAGTCAGTTAACTGAAGACTAGTTGACTAGTTAACTCAACTAGGTTGTAGTTCACTCTCGTAACTGCCTGAGAGACTAGACTAGGTGACAATTTACTCCCGTAACTGCTGGTGTGTTTCCAGATCACTCTAGATCACAACTATGGCTCATTAGTTACTCATGTATTCTATATATATTGTAAATTATTCACTCTTTGAGTGTGGAAAACGGTTAATGAGAATTCTTTCATTCTTTCTCTCCTTCTTATTCTTTCTCCAATTCTATCTACAAATGTGTGTATTATTGTTTAGCTAGATCTATTCTGTGAAGGTTCAACACATTTACAGGTTGTGTGGTTGGATTCCAACTACTGTGATGGAATTCCAATGGATTTTCATTTTTGGTTGCGATGGGTGCAGCTCAAGTGCTTTGGCATGGACAAGATGGCTCCATGTATATGCCAGGTTGATGAGATAGAGTCGCCATTGGGTCGGAGAGTTGCACAGTGTCATGGTATAATAGTGTACAAGGCATTTGATCCAGTAGGATGAGGAAACTTGCTAACACGATTTGTGGAGGTCTAGAGTGGACTAGACTGAGTGTCCATCCATAGATCAAAACTATTCAGAGAGAGGGAACATGTTCAATTGTAGTGTATGCATAGACACAGAGAGTTTTGTGACTTGGATGATGGACTTGAGAAAGAGTTCATTGGATGGTCATGACTTGGGTAAGCAAGATGATTTCATTGGGAGGATTACATGGTTCTTATACAGTGGGAACCACTGACACATGACAAGGCAACATGATTTGTTCGATAGCTTCACGGTGTCTGACTTGGGTATGTACAAGGAGCTTGGTATGAGGACCAGACATGTAGTATGAGGACCAAACATGTATTATGAGGATCTGGAGTAGTGGTATTCAACATGGAGTCAAAGGATGTGTTGCAAGTGGAAAATGTGGTATGGGTGTCGGGAGTGTGTTCTCAGCCTCAACGATTGAGGAGTATGGCTATGCAGTTTTGTTATAGGATGGAAAGGTGTTATTGGATGTTGAGTTGGTGAATATCATGTTAAGAGGTATTCCTAGGTTCCAAGAACCTTTTGTGCAGGGGATCTATGCACAATAGATGTTTTTAGGGTTTGATATGATATGGACTAATTGTATCCAAAATGAGACTTTAATGGTGTCCATGGAGGATATGGATGGTATGGTGAAGAGTAGTAGTGATGAGAACCGATCCTTGCATCCCGCACTAGGAAAGGTATAAGGGTTGATCAAGGATAAGAGATTATCCTGAGAGAGAAGCATCTCCACAAATGAGATGGAAGAAGGATCTTAGAAAGATCATATGTTTTGAGTGTCATGACTTTGGGATCTATGCTTCACAATTTCCACACAGGAGGGGAAGGGACAGAAGGAAACATGAATCAACAAAATAGGTTGATGAGGTTGCAGACAAGCTCTAGAGGGAGATCTCGTTGGTCTCCTCCCTTTCATGTACTGTCTCTAGTAGGGGGACTTGGTTGGTGGATAGAGGAGCATATTTCCACATGATAGGTGCCAGAGAGTTATTTAGACTGAATCAGACTTGTGTGTGGATGTTGGAACAAGAGCCAAGCATGCACTATGAGGATCTGATACAATATCGTTCTAATTGGATTAAGAGAGGTGCTAAGAGTGTCAAATGTGTTGTGGGTGCCATAACTAAGGAGGAGTGTCCTCTAAGTCTCATAGATTGATAGGAATAGATATCACATATTATTTTGAGATGGATAGGTGTTGTTTGTTCCCAGATGATCTAGCTTCATATCAACGGTGATTCTTGGAGTTAAGGAGGAAAACCTATATAGTCTTAAGGGCCAACCTATGTGTGTTGGGACTAGCAAGAGTAGACAGATAAATGAGGAGGAGAAGGAAGCTCCACCAATGGTGAGGCAAGTGTCTCCACCAGTAGCACAGGTTAATAGGGAGTAGGTATCTCCACGAGTGATGAGGTAGGTAGCCCCACCAGCAGTGCCTTCTCAAAGGGAGCCAAAGTTCAGAGGGAGTCATCCATTAGGATCTAGTAGGGAGGAAAAACCTCCCATGACTGTGCAGAGGATAATGGATAGGAAGTAGGTAGCTACAGAGGTTTTGTAGACTAAGAGGGAGTTAGGAGGCTAAGAGGGAGATTTGTTCGCTCAGTGGGAGCCAACCTTCAGGTACAAATGGGAGAAATGCATCTTCCAATACTGTCAAGAGGGTGTCATGGGTTGAGATAGCCAACAAGGATGATTATGAGAAGGATTTTTAGGAGCAGGATGCTTCTAGGAGCAGGGTGTCTTCCAGGGAGGGATCATGCCAGACAACATGATTTTGTTCAATGACTGAGGGTGTATCCAGTTAGGAGGATCCGAGAGCATGATTTTCTTCGGTGAGAGAGGGAGAAACCAATCAGGAGGATTAGAGTGCAATTGTGGTAGTGGATCAAGTATGAGAGACATAGTTACTTCCAGGTGATTGTGAAGTGTAGTGAGAATACCTCCCTTTATAAGAAGGAGTATTGATGTTTTGTAGCACCGGGTAGGTATTCTCACATGAACCTAAGTTTTGGGCATGTGGGAACCACATTACACCCTTCATTTGGTGAAAACCGCCATTGGAATGAAACTGGGGCTTCATGGATTTAGTGGTGGGATTTGTGGGTTTGTGTTGGGGCTTCACACCAACAAGAAAGTCTAATATGATGTTGAATTGTGGAGGGGATTCTATGTCGAACCCTAGGACTTTTATATAAAGGAGAGAGATCATTGTGAAATTTCATATTATGTAGAGTGTGTGGAGACATGATGGAGCTAGCATAAGTGAGTATGCACTTGTGCTAGGTGGCTTGGTGTTTTTAGCAAAGGGAAATTCTGCATGGTGGAAAATTTGGCCTAGACGAAGAAAAGTCACAGGGAGCGAATTGTATGGAGGTGTCCATACAAGGATTTTTTTGTATATGTATGTGAGTTGTAGGTAGGCATGATCATGTACATACATGGGTTGCAGGTGGGCACAGTCTCATACATATGCGGGTTGAGGTGGGCACATTTGCATATGTACACAGGTTGCAGTGGGAACATGCACATATGCGCGAGTTGTAGTAAGGAAAATCACATAAATAATTTTATGGACAAACACTAGGTCCGTACATGCTAACAAATGATGTCATCAGGTCATACATGTGGTCTATAGAAATTTTGTGGGCACAAGATATTTCCAAGGATTTTCTAAGGTTTGGTTTTCTAATTTTTATAGTTATTGGAGGACATGATTTTCCTCATATTTTGGTGATATTTGTATTGGCTGAGAGGACAAGGTTGTCCTTAGATTTGGTGATATTGTACTAGTTGGTAGGGCTAGTTTTCCCAACAAGATTTCTAAATTTGATAAGGTTACAAAACATAAATATTGTGTCTCATATATGTTGACGATTCACCTTTGATATTTTGTGTTTCTGTTGCATACAATTTTAGTCAATAATTTTCAGTGTAAAATTGTTTAGTGATAACAACTAGGGTTTTACTGTGAGATCACTAGGAAGCAATTTTCAGATCTGAAAATTAGTCACATAGAGGTGCATGTGAAAATTGACAATAAACTATGCCATCTCTTTAAAATTGAAATAAGTGTGTAATGAACTTCCAACATTACATAATTATCAAAGAAAATATTATTTAAATTAATTTATATTTTGTCATGTTAGTGCATTATGAATAATTATTTTCAGTTTAATTGTTTATATATGTTGTTGGTTTATTTTTATTTTTGTTATGTATTGATCCTCTCCAGTAACACTTTACTTTAATTACATATTCAAGATGATTAAATTCTTTGATTTAATAACCAATACATTATCTTGTTGTATTTATATTTCTAGTTACAGTTTTTGTAAGTGGTCCAAATATCAAATAAACATAAATTATTGGTATTGGTAGTAGAGAGATTAATGTTTTGAGTTCAATTTTTTACTGGAAAAATAGTGACTTATAAATAATCTTATTTTGTGCATGACTATTACCATTATTATACATGAATATTTAATCCTAACATTACCAAGGTTGCATGAGAGAATTCTGCATAGTTGTGTGCTTTTATTATTTAGATTGCACTAAAATTGAAAACTTTATGAGTGAAATTGAATGGTTGAAGGATGAAAAATTCTTATTTATTTGGGGTTACCAAGAATGTATACATTCTTATTACCATTTTCCAATGTAGGCATATAATTGTGAAGTACTACATATTTACAAGAAATTGTTGAAAGATGTATATACTCAATATAGAGATAGATATGAAAAATCAAACACATTTTTTAAAGATAAAAGTTAATATTAAATGTCATCAAGTTGTGCATTTGATAGTTTAGATGAAAGATATAGAAACATAAAAACAATGTTATGTTCATCGTTGAATCACCTAAGGCCTCATACAAACATGAGGTGTTGGTTGAAACATACTCAAATTCAGAAAACATTAGTGAAAAAATGCTTTATATTGCAATCGAATTGAACATTTAGTGGTTAACATGAAAGAGATATAAAAACAATTTTGTATTTTTTTTTGATAATTGTATTTGTTTTGGTAAATTGGTTATTGGAAAAAAAATATGAATGTAACTGTGTAAGTGATGATGTTTTTGAAATTTTTTATATCATATTTGTCATAACTAAACTCATTGATTTTGAAATTTACAAAGAACAATATTAATTAGATTGTGAGTTGTATTTCTTTGCTTGTAGATACAAGATTATTAAACAAATGGTTGATTGCAATCGATATGAATGGAGCCTTGTTCCATACAATTCATAAGAGATCATTACAAAAAAATCATTGCTAAGAAAAATCTAGACATTGAAACAAGTACAAAGATTTATTTAATACGCCCAGGGTTTAGAGAATTCTTTGAATATTGACTTGGTATTTTGAGGTCGATTTCTGAACATCTACACAACAACAAAAATTGTGAATGAGTTTTTTTCCATTTTTATTTGACAAAAATGGATTGAAAATGGAGATATTTAAAGTCATAATAACAAAAGATGATTGTGATGCCATACCAAGAAAGGGTAATGTTGGCGTTGAGAATCCACATGTATATCTCAAACTTTTAAATAAATTGTGGGAGATCTTAAAGGGTGCTTACGATGCTAGAAACACAATGATTGTAAATTATTTGAAAGAAAAACATGTTTGTAATGATTAAGGAAATTATGTAATTACAAAAGGTTATAATTGTGATGATGTGATTGACACATATTTGTTAGATCGATTGTGTCCTTGCTTGCTACACTTGAATGATGTTACTAATGTGAGATGTATTGTAAAAAACATGAAACTAGTTTGTTAAATAAAGTAATCAATTGTTTTTTTAATTTTCTATGTGTGACAAAGTTTTTAAGGTTAATAAAGTCTTCGAATTTGTATATATTCAGTTTTTATAGATTAAATGCGATAGAAAATTAAATGCAAAATTGGGGTTTGTAAAATGAAAAATCATATTTTAAAAGTGCTAGTATCAGATTCCAAAGGTGCAAAATCAAATTCTAAAGTGTCAATATTGGTTTTCAAAAATGAAAAATCAGATTGAAGAGATAGAAATATAAAAACAACTGTGATGATGTAATGACACATATCAATGATGTGAGATCTATTGTAAAAAATATGAAACTAGTTTGTTAAATAATGTAATTAGTAATTTTTCCTAATATTTTATACGTGTGGCAATATGTTTGTGGTTAATAAGGTCTATGAGTTTTTATATATTCGGTTGTGTGATTGATTTAGTAGTACATTTAGATGATGTGTAACCAAATTTAAAAGTTATGAATGCTATAAATTAAATTGGATTGAAAATTAAGTGCGAAATTGGGGTTTGTAAAGTCTGAAATTGGATTCGAAAAGTGCTAATATCATATTCCAAAAGTGCAAAATCAAATTCCTAAAGTACCAATATTGGTTTTCAAAAGTGCAAAATCTGATTTTGAAAGTCCCAATTTCGACTTTCGAAAGTGAAAAATCCAATGCTAAAAGTGTTAATATTGAATTCAAAAAGTGTAAAATTCAATTCCAAAAGTGCTAATAGTGAATTGAAAAGTGTAGTTTTGGAACACAATAATGGCACTTTTGGAACTAGATTTTGCACTTTAGAAACCCCAATTTTGGACTTTAGAAATGTTGTTTTTGGCCTATCTTCGGAGGGGCTTAGATTGGAACTAATCCAAATTTAATGAAATAGAGGTTAGGTGTAGTTAATGTTGACACAAAGCCAGGTTGGATTCACAACCTAATGGGTGAGCTTGAACTTCCTTTTAAGGAGTTGATTGTGGTGTATTTTGACAATCAAAGCACAATACGAGTAGCTATTTTTTTTTTATCATTGTAAAATGAAGCATGTGGAGTTTCATATCCATAATTTGAGATACTTGGTAAATATAAAGTTATGTCTCTTTCTTATCACTGAACAAGTGATAAGATTGTCGATATCTTTACGAGGCTATTGATAAAAGCTAAGTCTATGAAACTCTAGAGTATGCTTACAGGGAGATGTACAAAGATAATGTTGCCTCATGAATCTTCAGATATTTGTGCTAACTCGAGGCGAGAGGTGTTGGAACAACAATTTCATCTCATCTTTATATCCCTTAGAGATATTCAATGCAATTTTGTTGACATACTGAGAAATTGACTTAAAGGTCAAGTAGACAATTAACTTGGTATTCAACTAATGGGTTGAACAATAGTGATCCTAACCAAGTCAATTGGTGCATAAAACAAGGTAGAAAAGATAAAAATCTAAGCATGCCTAAGGTGATCAAAGATAACTA